>VXBA01002938.1:1249021-1337379 GCA_013399895.1 Serilophus lunatus | reverse complement strand
CCACGGCCATCAGCGCCCCCTGCCATCTCCTTCAGATTAACTGCACTTTTGGACATTGAAACAGGGAATAAGTATTTTTTGTTTGTTCATTTGTGGAACTGGTGCGGGTGCGGGTGTTGGTGGATCGTTTTGGGGTTTTGGGAGGTGGTTATTGGGCTATCTTCAGGGTTTTTTCTGGTATTTTAATATTTTTAAGTAAATTTTTTTTCTTACCTCATAATAAATTCTTATTTCTTTAACACCTCTGTATCCACAAACTATTAATCAATAATTTGTCCATCAAACCTGGACAAGGCAAAAGCTGGAAAAGGAGATCAAAGAAAGGAGATCAAAAAGGTAATGTGAGAACATTTTGGGTGAGATTCTTGTGACCAGTGAGAGAAATGGATGCTTCTGAGAATTTTAATATAGATAAAAGGGACAATTTGGAGCTGAAGCCACAAGATGGAGAAAGTGTTTGGCAGTGATGTAAAGGTTAGAAAGACCAGCGAAACTATTGAAAGGCAAAGACAGAAACAATACACTGCAAAACCCTGGACATGGTTTGTACAATATGAGATTTCTCTGTGAGCTGAATTCCAGACTTAGCAGATGTATATTGAGTTCCAAGATCTCAGAATTTCCTATGTGAAATGGGGTGATGCACATAATCTATCTGTATCTGGGTTTTCCATCTGTAAAATGAAAAAAGAAGGGATGAGAGCCAAAATAATTTAGGTCATATGAAAGCAAAAATTGTATCTCGCAAGACATATGTAGTAATCTTAGTAATCCTTCTAATCTACTCAGTGGCTTTATCCGAAATGTTCTCCTCAGTGTTACACAACACACTTTAAAATAGTTGTGAACAGCTGGGAGGAGGCCAGAGAGAAGAGGAAAAAATTATTCTAGAAATCTAGAAAATATCATCTAGAGGAATGGCTTAAGAAAATGTAATTTCTGAATTTTGAGGAAAGGGAATACAAAACCTAAGGAAAACCAAGTTAACTTTAAAAATATATAAAGGCAACTGCAGAAAAAAATACATAAAGTGTCATCCATACTATAGTGAATTGGGCAAGCAATACTGGTATGCCATCAAAAGAAGGAGATCTAGAAACTAATGCAGCTACTGAAGCACTAGAAAATGTTCTATAAGAAAGCTGAAAATCTGGATTATAGTAGACACTCATCTAACAGTTTGTCAGATACTGGCCTGGAATGGCATGTTTGAGCGCTGCCACTGACATCAGTATGACCAAAGTTAAATATTTATATATTAAAAAGATATGATTCATGATCATCACCAATCACTCATGATCCCAGTGTTGCATGCCAAGACCTTTGCAACTACATCAATTGGGCAACGTGGATTTACTGAAGTTTCAGTTCACTAGAAGACAAGGCATCCTTCACCTTATTTCATTTCAATATAGTTTTTAAATGGAAACTAATTTAATTTTGCTACAGAAATGCCTCCTTCTTTAATATGTTTTGAATGCACAGCTATTACTGAAGGAGATGCCTCATTAAAATCTGCCTATTTTGTTTTAGAGTAAAACTCATAAAATTTGCAAGATATCATTTAATCAGTTAAGTTGGAAATTAACGTCAGTATTACATTCTTCCTCTTGTTATTAAGGGAATTGGACTGTTAATAATTTCTTCACTATTTAAAATTAATCAGAAGGTATCTTCAAATACACCATCAGTGTTTTCAAAAAAGAAAAGAAAGAGCTTTGCATTTCAGAGGTGAATGTTTCAAATATAAGTCAGTATGGTCATGACACTTTTTATTTCCCTTGAGAGATTAGTCTACATGACATAGGGATTTTAATTATAAAGCATGGATGACACAGTAGAAAAATAAATGCTTATAAAGAGAATTACTAACATGCTTTTCAACCTCTGTGAAAGGCATAAGGACTCAGCCATATCCTATCTGTACACGTAGAAATCAGAATATCTACGGAAAGAAACACAAAGTCAACAGGAGCTTGAGAAAGTACTGGCAGAAATAACTCCTCTTCACTGTGAGTCAGCTCTCAGCTCAGGCTACCTCTGACTTATTTCTTTTATTTTAATGCTACGAAGTGTTCCTTTTTGTGCAGTCAACCACTCTCAATGGAGACAGTGAGTGCTCCCTGGGCTAAAGGTGATGTTACAGTCACATTCCAGGAAGCACAACCTTCCTGAGGGATCCATCATTTGCCTTTGCCTTGGCTATGACTGGTACTAACAGCTCTCCCTCAGGGACACATCTCCTTTATTTCAGAAATTGTAATATCAAGAACTGTATTACCAAAGTTTTCAGTTTCTTTATTGCTTTAATTCCATTTAATCCGATTTCACACTGCATAGTAATTGCAATAATTAGGGTATCCAAGACCTAAGCAAAGACCGAGAACAATTTTTGTGTTCTTTCTCTCTGTCATGGGGACAGAGAAGGGCTTATGTTGCCTCTTCTTTCAGATCACTCTGCCTCAAGAGAAAACTTAGAACCACAAAGTCATAGAAAATTATGAATTGGAAGTGACCCACAAAGATCATCAAAGTCTAACTCCTGGCCCTGCACAAGACAATCCCAAGAGTCACGCCATGTGCCTGAGAGTATCACCCAAACACTCCTTGAGCCCTGTCGACCTTGGTGCTGTGCCCACAGCCTTGGGAGCCTGTTCAGTGCCTAACCACTCCCTGGGGGAAGAACTTTTCACTAATATCCAGCCTTACCCCCCCTGAGAAAAATCATCTTAAATACACCAAAGCACAGCTTTGTATGATCAAAAGCCAAAGCACAACTAAAGCTGAGACCTTTCAGCAGCCTCAGAGTTTTGTGCAGTTTTTCCTAGAATTTGTGGCTGTGTCTTCACTGTTTGGCAAGGGATTGGACATGCTGCCTGATTCTGATGCCAGGAAGCATGGCTGAAATGTCCATTAGGCTAAAACCTCCTTCCCTTTTTGAAAACAGGAAACCTAAATCCCTGAAGGGTGGCATGTTCATATTGCACACAGGAATTATGTTCTATCCCAAACATTTACAAAAATATGTTTGTTGTCCTGGGACAAAACCTTGCCTGCAGGTGTGCCAGTAAATAACCTGAATGATTGTCTCACAGTGCACAACCCCATATCCAGGCTCCATTTTTTTTTACTGGCATAACCTAGATTTTCTGTCCTGAGCTTGTCTGAACTATTGCCTTCTTGAAATCTGCTTTGATTATTTGGATGATGAGCACTTGTAACAGCATTTTTACACACTGACACAGTAAATTTTAATTTGGAATATAACGATGAGTTACGCTGCCTGTAACTGGCAAATTGTAGTTGTTCAGATATCTCCTTAATGTCCAGCTCTGTCAGTGCTGCAGATCAAATGGGCTGACAACTGTTAGAAACCAGGACTTACATACTGGATAACTGCTTGGGCCATGTAGGGTCAAGCTTTGGTCATATGAAAGACTTCAGGGAAACGCAGTGAAAGAGCTGAAGATGTGGATAGTCATGGGAATGCCTGTGCTGGTTAGACATAAAACATCTTAGGATTCTTATTAAAAACTGGTTACTCATTTAGTATCCCCAAATATTCATTATTAAACACACACTTTTTCCTCTGGGCTACAATGACAAATATAATACTATTTTTCTTTAGTGGTCCTGCTGTATTTCCTAAGGTGACATCCATTTTAATATGAGATTTCTACAAAATGTCTGACTGTCCAAGACCTGAATATAATATGTAATCCACTACATATTTCGAAAGTAACTTATCTGATCATAGAACCTCAACCATGTCTGCCACCACTGGCCTTACTGATGGGATTCATCAGCTTTCTTCAGTGTTTTAATTTTTAACTTATTTTGGACAGAAATAGATCACTCTATTTCTAGCTTGTTTGCACTTAGATTAAGCATTTGAATTGGGCTACCTTTAAAAAAGAAAATGGTGTTGTCTGAAATAGCCCTTTGGCTTTCTGAGTAAAACACTACTAAAGAAAAAACACAGCTAGGATTACTTCATCAGCCAGACATATTTTCTCTCGTGCATGTGAAGTGTGACAAACAGTTTTTCTGGGCTCCTAGACTCTAATGTACCTATTCATAGACAAACAAGAGAAAACAGTTATTAGGCCTCTGTACAGAAATTGCTGCTGTTGCAAAGCAGAGATTTCAAATGTAAATTTTACTCTATCTTTCAGCAATGTGTTGTCTGACCTGAGAAAAATGAAGTCACATATATTGACTTGAAGGGAATTGCACAGAAAAGTATGGAATGATTTATTACTTTTTGACCTGTACTTTTCAGCATTACTTGTTATTCATAGCAAAAGAAAATCATCTGATTAATATATAAATACACTGTACTCTGTGCATCTGTATAAAAAATAAACTGATTCAATATGTTAACATACTGCTTGTCCCACTATCTAACACAGGACTTCTGCAAAATCCCATGTGTGGCTGCCTATTACACTTTTGGGAATCCCCATGTTCTTCAAAGTATGTCTTTACTGTCCCTTAGCTGTCTCGACCAGAGTAATAGTAACCATTAATTACTGTTATTCAGTAAGTTATCATGCTTCAGCTGAGCTATGGCAACCTGCTGTGACAGTGCTCTGGTGTCCTGAAACAGGAAATAATGTGTATCATCTCACCTGTGTGATGGCCTAGGAATATATGTACACACAATCATTTACCACAGCTCTGCTGATGAATGGTATCTCATTAAATAGCTGTAGTTTGGTGCTCACTCTAAACCTTTTTATCTCATTTTTATGTTTGTGAGACAAGGGTATTTTGTGTATTGTGATAAATGGGATGGTAGTTCAGCAACACAGGAGCTCTCAGGTACACGATAGAATCTGTGTTAGAGGTTCTGTGCTACAAGGATGAACCTTCCAGAAACCTCAGTGGCATTTTCACTTCCTAAAACTGAGAGCAATTTTACCACAGATCATTAAGTCTTGACTTAAGACGTGGAGACTGAGAAGGAACTTAGGTGCAGGGAAGACATGGAGGGAAGAGGTGAATGAAAACAAGATACTTCAAAAAGTTCCAAATTATAGATAACCCAAAGAAGACAAAAGAATTTGATGAGCTGCAAAGTGAAGATTAATAATCTACAGTTGCACAAAACAAAAATAAATACCTTTAATGATGTAATTTGTAACTGTGAATGATACAAAATAAGATTCTCATTTTTCTTGACAAAGGCATGAGTCTGTTTTGTTATCACTTATTATTAGCCTTTTTATTTGCTTAATATCAGAGAATTTGCATTAAGAGCCTATTTTTCCCTCTTCTATTGTGTTTGTTTTTCAAAGGAATTTATGTTCACGGTGGGAGACAGTATGAGAAGCCATGGATTTAGCCACAGAGAATAGCAATCAGTCAGAAAATTTCCCTTTTGGTCCCCTACTGATCCACCAGAAGTAAAAAGATCATTTAGTTACTGTGCACACTCAGTTCTCATCATCTGTAGTCCCAATGGTGCAGGTCAGTAAAATGTCAGCAGGACTGCCAGTTAGTGCTAAACATGTAACAGGTTTTTGAGGGTGCTGTGGATGTTCAGGTTTAATTCTCAATTCAAATCTCCCTCTGCTGCCATGCTCTTTGCAGGCTGTCTCACTGATTTTCATCTGGTTGACTTGGTGTCTTCTAGTTCTTCACTATTTCTGTCTCTTGTGAAGCCACCAAGGCAGGGACGACTCTTCCTATACTCTACTTATATGTATGCAAATTGCCAAGCTTGTTGTAGGATCTTTTTTAAGCCAAAAATCACCCAATCTACTTCATCACTTGAGTCATAAAATGGCTTTACCAGAGGACAATTAGCAATAAGAATTAGCCCTTCCTTTGTGCTGTTTGTACTGTCACAGTGTTGTGTTTCTGTTGCTCTCGGTGTCAGTAGATGTGTCTGGAAGGCAATATTTGTTCACAGTCTCAACAGAAAATGTGTCAATCAGCAGCCTTTGACAACAGCAAGGGCATCTGATTCACTTCATTCTCACTGTATAGGCACAATTTTGTAGTCTCCTTATTTTGTTAATAAGCATTAGCTGGTTTATAAAGGTGATCTGGTATAATGGGTTATGCACCTGTAGAGCCAGGGACACTGAATATTTCCTATCTAATAGTGGTCTATCCACAGCTTTTGTAGGTTGGTGATACTCCATGATGCAAAACAACATCCAACTTTCCCTTAGTGCACTCCAACAAACTTATTATTCCTCAAAAATAAGATGGTAGCTCAGATTGGGCAGACAGGTTATGGGTGTGCTGGGTTATTGAATACACCTGGGGTTAGTGTCTCACAATAAGGCATGTTAATAAATCCTCTTCCTTCTCCCAAACTGCATATCTCCATGCAAACTACCTATGGGCCTAAACAGTGTCAGAGATGAACAATTAAAACATATCTACACTCAGGTTCCAATGTCAGGAATATTCCCAAGCATTGTTTAATCCACTTGTATAGGTGTTAATAAAGTGTCTACCAGCAACTCGAGACTCTAGAGTTTTAATAATAAAGTAATTTGCATAAAATAATATGTCCAAATACTCATAAGTAGATTTGGAATGCAAGTTTTTTCGTTTGTTCAAAGCCTCTGACTACTGAGATAATCAGCAAATGAACAGTGCCTGGAGTTGTCTTCAAATAGTCGATTTTTCTGAACTAAGTGTAGTAAATCCCAGTTAGAGGTAACAGCTTCTTCCAGCCCAGAAAAAGGCCAGCCTAAGATACACACTCCAGCACTGGTCCAGCCACCAGATTTTAGGTATTTTCCTAAAGGCATGATTTCTGTAGATTCTTTCCATAGCCATACGGGTCCCACAGCCAGCATGGGACATAAAACTCCACCCACAAGCAGGATATCCCGTTAACAACTGGAAGAGACCCGAGGATGATTAATTTCCTCAGTTGATGTGGCAGTTAAATATTAAAATGCAGATGTAGTGATTCTTCTTTTTATGGATCAGGGTTATGGGAAAAAAAAGCAGCACTTACTTGTACAAATTCAAACAAATCTGGATCAAAGTTGTTTATTGATTGCTTGACAACACATAATTAACAAGAAATAAGTAAATTCTGCTCCTCACACGAATGAAAATCAAGATCTTTATAAATTTTATTGATATTTTTCAGTATATCAGAAAAAGAATCATTATTTCTTTAGTTTATCCTGAGTAAAATATAAAAAACACTCTACATAGAGATTTCATTTTACATACATGCTTTATTATTTGTGTAATTTCCAGACAAAGGATAATCAGGTCTTCTTAAATTATGTTAAAACAAGCAATTTGTACTTCCAGTTCTTATTTTAAATTAAATGTGGATGTGCATGCATGTGGTTTTACATGAATGTGTGTTTATGTACATAAATAAGAGAATCCCACTTCAAAGGATGCAATACACACAACACACACACACGAAACAAAATCCCAAAATGAAACCAAAATAAAACAGGTATTGATTCTTTCCTTAAATACATGAACAAGTGTGAATATGAGGTACTACATAAAATAAATGACATTACTGGAGGAAAAGTAATAAGTAATAAGCAGGTATAACCAGAATACCAGAAATGATACCCAGGCAACAGTGCTGTCTTCTTTCAAGTGCCTGAAGTCCCTGTCAGTTCAGAAGGAAACAAATTTCATTTCCCTAGTACAAACCCTAAATGACTTCACCCTACTGTTGTTCTTCAGGCAAAAACCAAAAAATATCAAGAGCAAAGGAGGTGTACCAAGGCTCATGACCAGAAGGTTTTCACGCTAGAAGGTAGAAAAGGATCCTCTCATGGTTGAAGAATCAGAATAAATTGCACACGCCTCAGCCTTGAGAGCTTTGAGTTTGTTGTCTCTGTAATCAAGAGCCTTCAAACACACAGAACAAAAAAACCCAAAACCAAAAAAAGCCAAGTTTTTTTGTCTTGATTTAATTGGTTTCTATTTGAAACTAAAAATAAAACCAGTGTCACTAATCTAAACAGTCGGGTTTTGCTGGCTTTGCCATTTGTTTACCAGAACCTGGGGTAGTGATACATTGTTTGGGACTAAGATTTATCTCCAAGTCTCTAATAAATAAGACTTTTCTACCTCTTATACCCAAAACCCTAAAAGGAGGATTTTTTTAATACTATTGCTACTACTATTATTATTATTACTATTGTTGTTATTGTTATTGTGCATAATCCAAATTAAACACCACCTAAGTCCTTAGTCTCCGAAGGCCAGAAGCATGTTGAAATTTAAATCACGGAAACACCAGGGATGCTCTGGAGTAGGAACTCAGTCCCTTTGCTCTGCATGAGGCACAGATGAGGTTTTATCTTGTGGCCCAGAGTAGTTCTGCCCCCTTCTGCCCCCTTTCACCAGTGGATATGACTGGCAATAATTCATCATAAAGTAGGTATAATGTCAAATTTGGAACTAATATGCAAATTGGCTATATTATTTGGACTATATTCAAGTAGCCACTCATTCTTCCTTAAAAAAACTGCTTAGTTAGCAACAGGCCTTACATAAGGCAGTTTGGCACCCTGGAGATTCTCAAGTTTAGCCATATTTTCCTGTGAGAGTTAAGGAGGAAGGATAAGACACTCATGCTCCCTGCTTTTCTTGTGCTTACAAGACACATTTGAGAGACAATGGACAGGTTTCATATCTACTACAAATACTCGAGTGTTAGGGATTAACTGTAATATTTAAATATTGTTATTCAACTACCCTTCATTAATTGTATCCTAAGATGCCAAGTGAGCTTATGATAAAGGTGAATATACAGGGCGGTTTAGGTCACTGAATAGTCATTGGAGAGGCCATCCAATCACTGTACTTTTGTTTCCCCTAAATTTACTGGTACAGACAGATTATTTTCCATTTCCAGAAGCAGCAACCATTCTCAGAACCAACACTTGTCGTTCATCAGTGAACCCACATGCATTTCTGCCTGTAGGGATGGCTGTCAAACAGTGGACAAGCACAGTGGTCCTGTGGAGAGGAATTTACTTCAGTCTTGCCAAATGGAAACCCAATTGGAAGAGCAAATGTCTTAGAGCAAAAGAAGTCATAGACAAACATCTCCCTAGAGAACTGGTGAGTATTTATTTCTCTGAGTCACCACAAAGCTGAATTTTCATGTAGATAAAAGCAATTTATTTGCTGGGGATTCATTACCAGCTCACTCAGGGATTGTGAGAAGGCAGCAGTCAAATGTCAAAATACAGAGCCAATTTAATGGAAGCTGGAAGCTGGTGATAAACATCTAAAAATTTGCTGCTGGCGGGTGGCTGTAGGATCATTGTTTTAAGCAAGAGATCAGTAAAAGGTTTGAGATGGTTTGCCTGGAGGTGCCAGTAATTATATCGACAGGACTGGAGTGACTCAAAGCCATGGCAGTAAGCCAGACACCCTCTTCAGAATCTGCATGGAATCTAAAGGTCACCCAAGTTCCAATTAATTCGTTTCTGGAGGTTGACACTTTTTGTGGCTTTCCTGAACTGTTAGGAGGCGTCACTTTCCTGGTTTTGTTACCTTTTCTTTTTTTTTTTCTTTTTTTCTTTTTTGTTGTATGGATTTGGCTTGGGTTTTTTTGGTTGTTTTTTGTGGTTTTTTGGTGGGTTGGGTATTCATTTTGTTGGTTGAGGCTTCTTTATTTGGTTTGGGTTTTTTTTTTGTTGGTTTGGTTTGGTTTGGTTTGGTTTTGGTTTTGGTTTGGTTTTTTAATCAAGTTTCACCTTTTCTCTCTATTGTACCTGGCTTTCCCTTTCAACAGAAACAAAAGGGACACATTTAAATGTTCTTATCTATACACAGATATACTTTATCTTTCAATCTCAGAAGTCCTAAATAGCCGTATTGATTTAATGCCTCTTTCTTATACATCCTGATAAGATGAAGTACTTGCATATTTCTTGACAAGGTGCTGCCAGATGGCTGAATGCAACACTTGGGGACATCATTCTTCCATTTTTCATGGATTTCAGATTATTCAGAAAATCAGTGCTTTGCATTTCTTCCAGATGAGAATCTGAAGGAAAAAAATTATTTTATTAAGAAGTGGAGAAAGGAGCAATTTCCCATGCAGCTTAACCCATTTGAAAGTCATGATTTCTGTCTAAAAGATGCTACATGGTATGACATCTATCTCTCTCTGGAGTATAGAATAACTTATGATAAATTATTTTTAAACACATACTTTCTGCATTACTGAAGGTAGATGCAAAAGCCATATACAATAAGCCAAATAAGCAAGTATTTTTGAATCCTGACACCACAGAACCCAGGAGGTATTTAAAAGCCATGTAGATGTGCCCCTTGGGGACATGGTTTAGTGGTGAGCTTGGCAGTGTTGGATTAATGATTGGACTTGATGATCTTAGAGGGCTTTTCACACCTAAGTACTTATATAATTCCAAAAGAAAAGAAAACAACAGAAAACACTGCTGAGAAATTATAATCTGTCGGTAAGAACCATTGCTGACCAACTCTAATCAATTAAAGACCACTGGCTACTGCAGCTGAAATAGTGAATTAAATTAATTTCTCTGGAAAGAAACTTCCTAAATATTGGTCATTTTTATTTTGTTTCTTTTGCTACAAGTCAGTTCTTAATTAGTTTTCTAACAAGAAAGAGGGGGAAAAGGCTGCTACTTTTATTCTATTGAATCTGAAGTCTTTGACATACATGCTTATATTCTAATGAGGCAAATATGACTTTTTAATGAACAGAGGTAAAAGACAGAAGGAGCACTCTGACCATTACATAGAATAATGTTTCCTGGACTCTGCACAGATAGACATGAACAGTGTGAATTGAAAGGTATTTTATTTTAACCAAAAGCTGACCAGCGGCACTTGTGAACCTTTCATGATCAGCTAAGGGTTGACCACAGCCATGAGTTATCATTAACCTCAGACTCACAGTTTTATGGTTCACCCACCGAGTGACATACAAGACAGAGAGGCACAGATTACTTTGTAAGTATTGACAGGGATGTCATCTGCTCCTTTCCAATGTTTCTCTTTTTCCTATGGTGTTGGAACAACAGTACTTGTGAATCGACTACACGCTGAGTACTCTGTAAATTCATACAAAAATTCTCCCCAAAATAATCACTATCACAAAATCAGTGTTAATGCAGTTCCCTAAAATTCATTTTGGAGAGTCCCAAAATGCAGCATTCATAGAACTGTGTCCTTCTCAGTACTAGTAAAGCACAAAGAGGGAAGCCTACAATTCAGAGACCTCTCACTATCCTGAGAAACTTCCATTCTGAGAGCTCACATCTTTGTCAAATCTCCCTGAGAAAACCAACATCCAGCTCAATTAAAATAAAAATAGTTCCTTCCCCCTTACACACTAAACTAATTATGGTATTAAGAGGATTTAAGAAGGTGTGAAGTAAATGGATTTTTATACTCTCACTGGAACAGCTCTAGCTGAATTTCAAATTCTTTAAAGCTTAAGTTCCAGTGTAATGTAATCGTTGTTGTTTTTATGACTTCAGGGCAATGTTGAGGGTGGAGTTCTTCACCAATTTTAATCTAATAATAATAGAAATAATATCCAAGAATCAATATCGTTCTTATTAGATTAACCTTCATTTACTGCTGTTGTGCTTCTCTGGGATTTGAACATGCAGGTAGTTTCAGATCTTCCTGTTTATTTAGGGAGAAGCCTTTATTTCTCTTCTTTATACACATAGCTGTTATTCCAGCCCCTGAATGCAGCCATTCCATTTCCAATGTTATGACATAGCAACCAAGAAAGAGGGGAAAAAAACAAACAAATGGGGAAGAAAAATAAATTGCAGGTGATTTAGTTCTAAAGCAAAATATTCCATTATGCCATCCTCCCCTCTCTAGAGCATGTTGCACCATTTAAGTCAATTAAATGAAGGTATTGGAGGATATTACAGCTGCAGTTACCCTATGAAAATAAAGTCTGATGCCACTGATGTTATGAGTGTACTTTTGTCACTGTACAGTCACGTTTTAAAATATCTGTTGTACACCTTTCAGACTCAGTAAGTGCCTCTGACTATTCTGATAACGAGAAGCTCCAAATAAAATTTAGTTTTTCTGAACTTTGAGGGGAAGTTAATCTTTTAAAAGAGCTTGTTTTCCCTTTAAAAGTTCATTTCCTATTTGCTGTATGACAAGCATGAGAACAGCCTGTTTCAAGTATTTTTGGTCTTCACCTCTGCATTGAGAGGAGGAAGTCAAATATAAGTAGCAATATACAGCAAGAAAGGCCAGATTTCAGGAGTCACAGTGATAAGGTTTTCCTAGAGAGAAAGCAAACAGGTAGATAATTACCTGAGTATGTTTAAATAGGTCATATGTATTCTGAACAGGTAAGTATTTCTTCAGGAAACAATCTCAGCATGGCTTTCCTGTAGGAATGAGCAAACCATGTAATATACACAGTACAATGAGACAGAAAAACAAAGCGATTGAATGCAATCCTTGAAATTCAAGAGAATAGGGTTTGTTTCTGCATGTGGTCCACTTGTAATATCAGCAATGCCACTTAGCTCTTACAGAGCCTTTTTCATCAGAATGTGTCTCAAAGCACATTATAAAAAGGTGTGATATCCCTTTGTGTAAAATTGAAATAAGATTTTTATAAGAGTACTCATCAGCCACTTTGATCAGACAATAATCCAACACAATTCTTGAAAGTTTGCAGTATTCTTGCCATTTGGCAAAGCTGCTTCTCTCCTTTACCTACTCAGAAATCACCCAGAAACCACCTCATTGAAATAACCCTAATTTCACATCTGAAAAACAGTGTGTGTAGAAAGTGGGCCCTTTTACCCTTAAAAGCCTAAACCTTCTGCTCTGAACACCCACAAAGACCAAGGGGGACTGTGGGTACCTCCACAAACCTTCCTAGAGCTTCCCAGAGATAAAGGTTCATGTGGACAGCCAAAAGGAATTTTAGAACTGTTTTCCAGTGGATCAATTTATGTTGCCACGATCCCAATGGTAACTCTTGTGCTTGCCTCAAGTTCCCAATTTCTTTGTCAAGCTGGCAGTGAGGTGGAAGAAAATGGGATGATGACTCCTGCTTACATCTGCTCGGTGCAAACCAACACCTTACAGACACAAAGTGACTCCAAGAGAGTCAATGGGTCTGTATAGAGAGTACACAGTCTGTGGAAGTATCATAGAATCATAGAATATCTTGAGTTGGAAGGGACCCACAAGGATCATTGAGAGCAGTACAGTGGTGAGCTCATTAGATTTTCCTTTCAGATTCCACTTCTGCATCTTCCACGTTTATAGAGTTCACCCTGTGTTATTTGAGGGAGGTCAGTAATGTGCTCCTCTAGTACTGAGCCTCAAATCCAGAATAAGTTCCTGTGTCTATGCATTTTGGGGTTACTAGAGCAGATGTAGAGAAAACATTGCAGTCCCCATAATCAGACTTTATTCTCAAGATGATGTGATTTTTTTTTATTTTTTTTTTTTGTGGGATGGTACTGCAAGGTGTTCCTGACTTCAATAAATTAATTGAAGTTATAGGCTAATAACAATGTAATTATTTTTCAGATATTTAAGTGTAAATATCTATAGGTAGTTCAGACTAGTAAGTGTAGACCAGGGTCCATACTTGAAAAAAAGAAATTGATTCTACCCTATAAACCAAACATCTCCATAATTTATGTTCTATGCAGTTTGGTTAAGTTTACTTTGAACAAACTACTTCCTTCACTGAAGGAGAATTTGATCACTGAAAGAGCAAAAAAAGCAGACTGCATTTTTCAGTGAAGTTAATCTCTCTGGTTATATTGCTTAGCTGGATCACTCGATTCTCCTTAGAGTTAAAACACACCTTGAGAACAGAACAAATCAATCACAGATACCAACCAGCAAACATTTCTAATCAGAACTGAAGCCTTGCATTTCTCTCCCAGCATTTAGAAGATTGCTCTGCAACTCTCTCATCTAAATTGTATTCATGTCTCCTCAGACCTGATGAGTTTATGTATGCAACAAGAAGGGAATAGGTGATATGGGATTTGCAGGACTTTCAGAATAAAAGGTTCAGAAATTCTGTTGCATGGAAATCAGATAAAAGTGTTTTCTCTGAAGAGATCAGGAAATCTACAATGTGTGAAGAACAGGGAGGTAGATTTTATTTCACGATGCAAATATATAGCTCTCTTCCTCATCAGATTTCATTATCTTTTAAAAGGAAAAAAAATAGTAGGAGGCAAACAAAAAAGATGGGCAAAGCTCTAATGAGCCATCAAAAAAATAAGAGTTGATTGTTGAGTTGATCGGACTGTGATGTCAGTGCGAGTTTGACTTGATAATCTCAGAGGTCTTTTCCAACCTAATTGATTCTGTGTTTTTGTGAGTTTACCTGGTGTATAGAACATGAGTTCTTACATCTGATTTCTTATCACTTGGCTGAACTACTCTATCAATTTCTCGCAGCAGGCGTTATGTCTCTGTGTGTGTTTGCAAGGTTTTCTATTCACTTACTGTGCTCTGCCAATAATAAGCCTTCATAAAACTACTTCATAGAACACCAGGAAACTCTTCAATATATCTTACAGAAACTGTTGTTTCTAGCAAAAGAAATACAGATGATTATACAAACTGCCTCTACAAGTCCATTTCAGGGGAATGACCACAACCTGCAGTGCAAAAATTCTATTACTTTGGTGAAGGTACAGAAAACTGTGTTCAGTGTTTTTGGATGAACCCAGGTGATAGAGGTGCACACTTAATTTTTGTTTATTGGAAGTTGCACTGCAGATACTTGATAGGTTGCCATGTAAATAGGAGTTTGTGGACCCCCTCAGCACACTGTCATGATAGCAGTAAAAACTTTGAGAGATGCAATCCATGGGGAGTAGTGAGGGTCCCTTGCTCTTGATAAGTAGCCAAATAACTCCTGCTGGAAGATGTTTTCCGTGTCAGTGGGAAGGGGGATCTGTGACAACCCCTAAATTTCACTGCCAGAGGAGTTGCTTTGGAGATGCTGAAGTTTAGAAATACTCTTCTAGTCACAGCTCCTCCCTTTCCTGCCATGGGGTAATAAATAGTGTCCAGGTTCTTCACAGGATAATGTATTTATATCCAAGCAAGCTTGGATAAGGGAGTCTTCAGGATAAGTTTCTGATCTAATGACCAATTATGGGCTCTATAAAAGACCTATCCCCCACAACCTCACAAAATTACTGTGGTCATAGTGCTTTATGAAGAATTCATTGATCTGTATGTGTTTTGAATGATTTAAGAGATTGGTTTCTTTAGTGACTTTTTATACAGTGAACCACAGATAGTGAACTTCAAATGTACCTTTGTAGAATTAATATTTCACCTGTTAAATTGTTGATGTCTGCAGCTTGTAACATTTGGTCAAAGATTTTTCCTTGACCTGTAGCTTGGAAATAGGTTCCCAAGTTATATTGACAGAGTGTGAAGTATTTTTTTGGCAATTCACTGCAGTGTTGCCCATTACTCACTTATAAACCTGTCAGTAAGAGAGAGACACATACGTTGTGCCTTATTTTTGATCATCTGTTCAAGAAGCTGGTGACTGGCACATAATCTTTTTTTCTCCTTATATCCAGGCCTATAGTCTGTTTACTGACTTAAGGAGATAAAGAAAGCTAAGCATAACTTTATTTCTTCAGGGTAAAAAAGTTTTTGATTTAATATTGCAAGCATTGTTTTCTGACACGAGCGTTAGAATTTCCTTCCTGTAAATTCAGTAAAAAGATCATAAACTTGCAGATTAATTGCAAAATGCAAAGCACATAGTCCAAGTCAGCATAACCTACAGCTTGTGTAAAGATTGACAGTAGAACGATTGCATCATCCTATGGAATAGTTCTCAAGTTTTCCAAAGAAAGAAAGAAAGAAAAGAAAAGAAAAGAAAAGAAAAGAAAAGAAAAGAAAAGAAAAGAAAAGAAAAGAAAAGAAAAGAAAAGAAAAGAAAAGAAAAGAAAAGAAATTTGAGTTTTTTCCCTGTGACCCTCAATAATTTAAATATAATTATTAGTTTGTTTACTAAAATTACTTATGGCTGACCAGAGCTGTAGTGAACCATTCATCTCCTAGGAAATGCTGCTGAGTTTCTCTACACGTCTCAGTATTTGTATCTGGCACTATTGATTATCCCTCAGGAAACACAAGCCCAGCATGTTTCCTACCCTGTATCAGTTCGTTGATCCTCTTGACTGACTGTGGTCACAAGCTCAGAGTTTGCTTGCAAGCAATAAGCAAATAGTTTAATTCTTCCTCTCTGACAGAGCACCTGTGTGTTCTTTGAGTCGGTTGTTTTGGGATTTTTATCAGGAAATAAAGCTGTGCCCAGGAAACAACATAGCCCTGATTTAACTGTGTGGCTCCAGCTACAAATGATGCAGAGAATGATAATGAGCAGGGAGAGCCAGGTATGAGACCACTACACCTCTCTGCCTCTCCTGACTAAATCCAGGTATTTTTCGACCAGTTTCTGGATATTTGCATAAATCTGATTGTGAACAGGAAGGCAGCTCTGGCTCCAGGGAGCTGGCAGGCTGCTCTGCCTTTGGCTCAGGCCATTTAGGAATCAGGCAGCTGAGCTACCAGCTGTGTCTTCTCTGTGAACCTTCTGTAGCTTCTGCAGGAGTGACTTGAAAAAAGAAAGTCTGGAGATGATAAATATGGATAATATTGTTGCCAAGACTTTGTTAAAGGGAGCGTGTGTCAAAGGGGGGAACATCTGTAGAGGAGAAAATTGGAGCTGATGGTCTTTATTTCAATATCTGAAGACATTAGTTGCCCTAATACAACTTTTAAGAGGAGGGAATGACCAAGATGCCACCAGGGCCATTTTAATTCCCACTTCAATGAGCAGTATAGAGCTTACAGCATTCATTGGTGACCATGGGCAGAAACACACTGAGGAAACAACCCCTACTGCTAGGAGATTGTGTATTTTACATGAGAACACTACAGGGAACAATTACATAAAAGCTCTTGGAAGTGGAGATGAAGCCTCCCTGCTGTCGCAGAGGACATCCCCAGCCTTTCTGCTAGAGCTGCCCTTGCTTTCATGTTCTCTTTCCAGTCCTATGAATTCTAAATTCTTTCTCTGCAAGGCTTTTCATCTGGCACTGCTGAGGGATCCTGCCCTCCCTCCAAGCAGCCTTGAATATCTTGGCTAAGCTACTTGCCAAAACCACAAGAACCAGGGAGTTAAGTCCTGTTAAGCAGAGGAGAGAACTGACTGCCAATCTTCCAAACTTCTGCTGGCTGTTAATCTGCTTCCACATCCCCACTGTGCCAGTGAGTTTGCCCTGGAAAAGCATCCACTACTACATTTCCTGGGGCACACAGAAAACAATAAGCACATGAGCTTACAAAGTTGTGAAATTGGGTTCCTTGAACAACTCAGGAAGTAGAAATCCTCTTTGGAAACTCTTCTTAGGCTTGGACACAAGTCAGGTGCTGAGCTGCTTTGTGCTTTCAGAAGTAAGTTAACAAATGAAATGGTTATGCTTAAAATGCCAAATGTGCTGGAATGTAGCCTGAGATAGAACAGTAATTTTCAAGACTGAAAATTTGAAATTTTGGGCCAGAGACTGATCTGAATTTCAATTTTTTGGGTTAAGGTCTTTTGAATCATGTGTCAGATGTCTTGCTCAGTGCATAAGTGAAAAGTGAATCTCAGAACTGACTGAACCAATCTCAGATGCCACCTCTTGTGTACTGCCTTTTTTTTTTCTGCTTCTGTTTTATCTTGCGCTTAACATTATTGGAGGTAAGTAACTGTTTATTTAAACCATTGAAGTAGAAGACTGGCCGTGTTTCTCTTTTTGTTTACAGGAAGAGGAATGACCCTCCAAATCTTGTCTACATAAACCTGTTCTTCTCACTATTTCTCTCCTCCCAGTAGTACTGACAGTTTTTACCCTGAGGGGCAAAATAACTATACCTGCTCTCTGAAGTTATGAACAGATTTTCAGTTTCAGTCCTATTTCTGTACTGTTGGATATGTGCCATTATTTTCCTCTTTTGCCAGATGACACCCTACTCGACAGCAAGAGGATGTAGTTGGAAACAAGCATTAGTCATACTAGGAAGTACTACATTATTTTACCTGTGATTAAACATAAAGCTGAATGAAAAATCATGGTATTAAAAACACAAGTTCATAAGTTTGGCACCTATTGGAAGGGCACTGCCTAGACTGCTATGAGAAGCAGGTAAAGCAGGTATAGCTGTTCAGATAACAGCTCATGAACAGTATTTGACAGACAAGACAATTAATAGATGAGAATAAATACTCAGTCACATGAACAGGCTGTCTCTGCAGTCAGCCAGTTTTTGAATTCCCTGTTTCATTAACTCAATGTGTTCCAGTATCTCAAACTACAGCAAAGTCTCTAGTTTAAGTTTACAGCACAGCAGGACCCTGAGCTTGGTACCACTGATGAACCACCAGTGCGAGAAAAGCCCCATGGAAGGGAATTACACCATCTCTCATTAAAAGAAAATAACAAAATCAAACAGATAGATAAGGAGTAAGCCTAAATCAAATATTTGGAATGAATTTTGGCAGTGTAGTAACACAGAAAGACTACAGAATTACAGAAGTGCTACCATTCAATTTTTCCTTTATCATGAGTACATTTTAGTTGTAATTTTGGGGAAATTCAGAAACTTACATCTCCCCTGCCACATGAGTACTTGTAATCCTGAGGACAAGTGAGCTGTGATGATGACAACAGTTTTTCTTAATCTTTTCCTAGCTTATATTGGGCTGAGAAGTTGAAATCGGCATTTCATCTGTCTAGGAATTTGGTTGAAAAGCTTAATTTTGCAGATTAACACTACCCTGCTGACCTTTTCACAATATCCCTACTCCAAAGCCACCTGTTTGGTTGGTTTGCATTTTTTTCTGTAAGGCTTTCCATTACATTTTCTGCCAGTTCTTAAGAGTAACCTCAAAACAGCCAATAAAACAGCCAAAATGGAACACCACAAAGCACAGGGAGAGACATTTGCCATGTTCTTTCTACAACAGCGCTGCCATTTAAAATTCTTGAGATACTCCTATTTCCTTAGATTCCTAAAAACATACCTTCTGGATAAATTGAGCAGAAGCATACAAAAATACAGAGAATTTGTACCAGGAATGCTAGAAACCAACAAAATGAGAAACTACCACTTCTAGCCAGGGACCAAGGCATAAATAAGGTGAGGAATAATCTGTGGTCCTCTCAGGGATTGTAGCTGTCTTTTTTGTTTGTGATTCAAAGTGCAGAACCTCCTCACAAGAATTGTTAAAGTACTACTTTTTCCAAAAATTATGACAGAGGAAAGAAGAGCATCCTGAGAAAGGCTAAGCAACAGGTTTTAAATCTCTGGAGGTTTTGTGTGAGCTTGAAAAGTAGCATTAGATGAATTTTCAGAAAGCTAGAACATTGGGTGAAGACAGTTCCTCCTCTTGAAACTGTCCCTCTTTGTGAGGCACAATTAAAAATTAATTGAGCTGAAAGGCAAGAAAATTATGATTCTATAGGTAAGTGATTAGGCAACTTGCTGTTTCTGCTCTACTGAATATTCCATATAAAATTATGTAAATATTCATTAGAATGTCAGGAATACACATCTCCCCAGCCACATGAATACCCTAATCACCAGGATCACAGAATCTTTCTCCCAATGAATATTTAGTTGTTCTGTCAAGTCTAGCAGTTTCAGCAGGAGATTTAAAAGACTCTCTTCTTGAATCCCTAAAACAGAGTTTGAAATATTTGAAGTTTGGGTATTAACCCTGACCAGCAAAGGATGGAACAAAAGTCAGACTCTGTTCACAGTGTTATTTATGCCAATCCATCAATGGTGTTTTGAGAACCATTTCCTGCAGTGTGCCCAGATAGGCAGGGGAAAGGTTTCTGGACCAGAACACAACATGGGATTCCCAGGCTACGTTGAAGTGCTCTAATCACTGTAACATTAACCCTCTGTGAAAGCAGCTGTTTAAGTTTATAATACAAATAGACATAATGAACGCTAAGAAATCACCAGGACCAGATTATATGACCTCTAGAGTTCTATAGGAACTCAGAGATGAAATAAATGTAGTAAATATATAACCTCTCATTTTGCCTGAAGACAAGTAGAAGGCATTGTTTAAAGAGGTCAAGAAGTATTTGGGATAAAGTGATAGTAACCGTATAGCCTTTTTAATTTCCTACAAAATTGTAACAAAAATTTTACATGGTCTGCCAAAACACTCAGTATCATGGGATAAGAGGGAAGATTCTAACATGCAGTAGTTCTTTGTTAAAAAACAGGAACTTAAGGATAGCTGTAAAAAGTTGTTTTTTGCAATGCAGGATGGTTATCCCAGGAGTTGTGCAGGGGTCTGTACTGGAACTCACCCAGTTTAGTGTGTAAAGAAGCAACTTAAAGAAGAGGGATGATCTGTACTGTAATAATATGTGAATTATGATGATCTGACTTTATATGAGGCACTTAGGAACAGGACAGGCTGTGAAGAATTTGAGGGGGACCTTAGAGGCCAGAGTATCTAGGAAATAAATGTCAAATGAAGTTCTACACAGATAAATATGGAGTGATATAATGGGGGAAACCAATCTTATGTGATACACATGCTAAGTTAGCCATGGCTTACAGCCAGACTCCTAGCTAGTTACTTGCTCTCTCCTCCTCCTCAGAGGGATAGGGGGATAAAATAGGAGGATAGGCTGAGAAAGCTTGTGGGTTGAGAAACATATTGGGAGTTTATTTTCCATTTACCATTGTGGGCAAAACAATCTTGAATGGGGAAAAATAATTTCATTTACTGCAAATAAAAATAATTATTTATTATTTCTTACCTATGAATTAGGGCAGCAAGAAATAAAAATATATCATACATTAAACCAATGCTTTTCCTTCCTCTTTTCCCAGGCTCAATATCACTTGCTCATTTGACTCCTCTCTGCCGCTGAGCAGCCTGGATGGAGGTGAAGATTGGGAGGGTGCAGTTGGTCCTTCATGGTTTCTCCCTGCTGCATCTTTCCTCTCACAGTTTTCCCTTGCTCTGATGTGGATTCTCCAAGGGCTGCAGTCCTTCAGAAAAATCTGTTCCAGCATGGGCTTTTCATAGGCCACATTTCCTTCAGGAATTTCCATCTATTTGATCAAGAGATCTTTCAATGGTCTGCAGTGGGTACCTGCTCCAGTGTGGTCTCTTCCATGGGTAGATGTTACTCTTCTCATGCTCAAGAGCAAATTTATCAAATAAAGATGCTATTCTCATACATTTTTCAAGGAAGGAAAATAATCCTTTGATAGCACCTCAAATCACCAGTACATAAAGGACAAAATTTGTCTTGATTCAATACTGGCTAACTAGGTCTTCATCTGAAGACTATTCATTCATATGTCTAAATTTAATAAATTGATTTAGTACAGTTGGTGTCTTTGGTGTAATACATCTAGAAAGCTTATACAATCTGATCTTCAGAAAGCAAAACTCAGAAATGGAAATTAAATTTGCCTGAGAGAAAAGCGCAGACCCAAGTTTTGCCACCTGTCACTGTCGTTGGTTGGGTGACAGATAATCTGCAACAGTAACTATGATACTTTGAGTTTAATAACAGATTCTTGTGAATTCTCAGTTTTGCTAATAAAATCATCTTGAGTTAAAAAATATCTTAACAAGTTGAGTTTATTAAAATGCTGGAGCGTATAAGTAATCTGGTCAGACAAGCAGAAATACTTAAGGGGGGAACAGATACGAAATAAATTAACTTCCTAATATCATCATAACTATTGAGCAGTGTTAAATAACACCCAGCTTCATCTCAACATCTACATGGCATTAAGCAGGCAAAAAATATCAAGTGTTGTGCTGAATAAGCAGTAAGTGTGAATTCTCAAAGACTATTAGCTTCTGATATATTTTGTTTGATCATTTCTTTATGCATTTACACAGAATCACCATCATACTCTAATACTGAAAGGCACTGGAACAGAAATCTCTCAAAGGCCTATGAACAACACGAAGTTTCTCTTCATCAGACCTCCATGAATGCAGAAATTGCTGGGAGCAAGAACTTTTTCAGTTTCTTTTGTTGACTGAATAGTTGGGAGTGCAAAGATGTAAGACTTCAGATTTACTACAGGTGGTTGCCAAGGGACAAAGATACCAAGCAGCAAAATTGCCAAAGGTCACTTGGTCACTGAAAGTTTCAGGGGTGCAATAATAAACAGCAGGAGGCATAGGCAGGATATGAAGCCAGAGTTAAACCTCACTGGTTATCATATGGTTGCACGAAATATTAAAAAAGGCAATTTATTCTGTGGAGATTTGTTCTGCTGAGGAGGATACATAAGTTGTCAGAGATTATAAACTACATTTTTTTAACAAGATCTTGACCCATTAGGCTGTCTTCTTTATGTAGTAATTTTAGACATGAATTTTACATACATTGTAATGCAGTTCTCAGAATTCCTTTTTCAAGTCTTTTTTTTTTTTTTTTGGGATGGCACAACACAATGCAAAAAAGGTTAAAGCATTTTAAAATGCTGCAGTTTTGACATTTAACTGAAACTTTGACATGTGTCAATGAATATACATAAATCATATTGTTGAACTGCAAAACAGAGCAACTGGGATTGCAAAGTGAGAAAAAGGAGATAAATTCGTTTTGAATCTTTCATGAAAGATGCTTATATTTAAAGAGCGACTATCAATTCAACTCAAGGAAAAGATAGACACTATAGTGTAGGAAAATACTAAGAAAATATCTTGGTTTTAAGGAACTAGATACAGATGTGTTTTTCTTAGACTGGATTATAGATCAGCATCTGAATTTTCCAGTTCTGGAAGGCTTCAGGATCCAGGAATTTTTTCCATCCCATTCCACCAGAGACAAAACATAGCAGACTTTCTGCACCAGGAGCATCCTCTCATTCCTACCCAATACAGCCAGACTGCTGCAATTCCCTGCCCCTTGTCCATCCAGAAGAGAGACTGAGCATGTATTCCTAACAAACATACACACATAAACACAAACACAGAACGCTTTCAATAGGTGGAGAACCCTTGTTTTCACCAGTCTTGATCCTTGCTCACCTTGACCCTTGCTTTTCTCTGCCTTTACCACATCCAAAATAATAAAGAAATTCCTTATGATGAGATGAAAATAGCTAAAAATGAATATATGATAGTCCCTTTTTATATAAAAAGTTAGGATGAAAAATCTGACTCTCACTTCTGAATTAGATGATAGTTGTTTCATGCAGACACAGCTTTAATTTTATCTATGCTTTTGCAGTACCTGCTGGAGACTGCAAGCTTGGTAGATCCTGCCTCAGTGCCTTCCACCCCAGTGCGTCACGAGTGTGAGGTTGAGCCATTCATTTGTATGCATTGTTTTGGAAGCTGGAAGAAGATCAATAGCACTTTGATGAAAAATTCTAGAATTTTTGGGGGCTCACCCAGTTTGATGCCTCATAGTTTTATTGACTCAGAGAATACAGTTTATCCCTCCAAAAACAATTTTGTCTGTTGGTTGCTTATACTAGGAAGTATACAGATGCCCCCTGTGTAGTATGCTCAGTTGTCAAGGATATCATGGTACTTTTACTACACTCTACCACTTTGCAAAGATAAAATAAAATAATGACATAAAATATTTTGCTTTAAATTTTCTTTTGAAAAAAGGAAAAAACAAAACACAACGTCTCAAAGGACTAATCCCAAATGAAAGCTCTTCATGAAAAAAATATAAAGGCCATTAGGATGTTTGCATTTCCTGTTTATTTTTTAAATTGTGTTCTTTTGTAACTAATTTATATATGATAACTGAGAGCATTTTGTTGTCTTTAACCACGGTATCCCAAGAGTAATGTTGAGAACTCTGTAGATCAAAATGTTTTTAAGAACAGAAAATAATAACAGAACTTGCCCTACTTTTTTCCATCTGGTCTAGGTGGCAATTTATGCTGTATGGTTACTTAAAACACTCATTTTTCCTATGTTATGAGGTCAGATGGAGAGTTCACCAGATCTAAATGACAGCTACTGCACAGATTAATAATTCTGGATACAGTGTTGGCATTGCCAGTTTTACAGGTGTGTCTGGCACAGCTGTTCCTTTGTCAAGACTTATTGTTTATCTGTTTGTTTCCAAAAAACACTATTTTCAAAGGCCATCCTGCCAATTATAAACTCCTTGTAAATTCACATGGGCAGTGAACAAGAACCAGTCCATCTAATCCTTAATTTTTTCAAGTTTTTACAGAAACTGACAACCAAAAGTAGCTTCACCCTAGGCTTTTCATGAGTCTTAGAAACATCTGGAAGTTTCTTGCCTATAAACTTAATGTGGACTGTACATTCAATTAATCTTTGCCAAACACTTAAGCTTTCAAGGTGCTCTGGTTCAAAATCCTGTAGCTCTCTGCAGATCATACATTAGAAAACATTTTATGGCATTTCTTGGTCTTCACTTGTAGGTAGGTATGGATCATACAACACTAATAAATTATAAGAAAAGAACATTCTGTAAAATGAGGTGTTCCTTTGAGTCTTTTCTTGGAGATGCTTATAAAAAAGATTAATGCAAATTAATCTGATATGATCAAAATACATACTAAATGTGCATAACTTTATTCCATACCTTGGAACTCTGATTTCCATTGAGATTTTACTCCATGCACCTTTCTCAATGTCTAATATTATCTGGATGGTTCTTTGGCATGATGACTGATATTTATTTCATGGCAGGCATGTGCTCCAGAGAGTAATCTCTTCTTATATTTAACTCCTCCTTCTCTTTTCCTCCTCTTAAATAAAAGTCCAATTGAAATAACTGTAATAAAGTCCTTACAGCAAATTAATTTTGTTGCTTTCACCACACATTTGTAAGTGATAAAATATCTTTTTAATACCATAATGACCAGAAATAGAATAATACTCCGAGCCTATTTCCTTCAGAAAATCATTTTCCTCTAATATACTTCTCAGAATACTTCCAAATCTTTGACTGTGTTACCTTGTCTTGATGGTGCAAGCATTTTCAAAGATATATCTATTGACAGTTTAGTTTCCCTTGAGATATTTTCTCCTCAGTAATCTATACTTTTCTATCATTTTAATTTGCTTCATAAAAACAACTCTGTTGTCAATACTGAAGGCTAGCAGGGAGTAAGTCAATTTTATATGATATGAGCAGAAACTTTTGAATTGCAGTGACTGTTCAAGCTCCTTTCTTTGTTCCTTGATAAATAAGGCTTGGAAAAACCCCACACTGTTCCTTTGTGAATGACATGATCCCTGTTCCAAGCACAGCTGCTTTGGTGCTCACTGCATCATTCCTGTCCTTCCTGGGTTTTCAGAGAATAGGCTGGAACCAGAGATGTTCATGACCCTACTAAAGCCCAGGTGTTTGCCTCCTCTGGAGTTTGTACCAAACCACTCAAAGTTTAAGGGGCCAAGTGTGTCCATCACGTGGCCGGTACAATTTCTGAAGAGACTGATATTATTTTGATGAAAAGTTTTTAATAGAATACAAGTCAGCTGCAGTAATTACTCCCACAAATCTTGATATGTAGCACTGGCTATTTATTTTGGGAAAGCAGTTTGACTGTTTTCACAAGACTGTTGATGCAGTCTGTTCTTTTCACTTGCTCTATGTCTGCTTTTCCAGGCTGTTGTATTCACCTTACTTTGTAAAATAATTAAACCCACTATATGAAATGCAAATGTATTCATATTTCAATCACTTTCAGTAAACATGTATGATCTTCATTTTGGTTCTGTGTTATTTTTTGGGTTTGCCAGGTTTGTTGTTTGGAGGGATTTTTTTAATTGGTTTTGGTTTTGTTTGGGTTTTTTTTTTACTGTATTATACTGGGCAGAAAATGTCTTCAACTCTGAGAAGGCAAAATCAGTGTGTACTGTGATATCTTTCAAATCATTCTGCCTTCCAGAAATCAGTTTTGATTTTAGAGAAACAGTGGCAAAACTGCCTCACCTGGGTGCACAATGATTTTTTTATGTAACGCTTGCTCAGACTTTGAGATTTTAAAATAGCATTGTAATAAAGTCATCTCAAATGCAATACTATCTTGAGCCTTTCTTCCTTTGAGGAAATTTTTGTAGCCGAGATTTTTACTCTATTTTCACCTGTTTCCTTGATTTTCTACATGTGGGAACAACTTTCCCTATGGCTACAGCTACAGCAACAAATTTAATTTGTCCAGAGATACCTTCAAGCAATGAGGCCAACTGGTATAGGATATCTCTTACCTTTTCTAACTGTTTCAGACTCCAGAGCAGGATGTCTGTGTGCAAACTGCCTGCTGGACTGGGTCCTGTGCTGCTCCAGCTGCCAAACAATTCCATGTTCACAAATTGTTTAGGGAAAGAGCCTGTTGGAATGGGTCAAAATCATGCCAGGAAACATTCTGATGCTTTACTAGAGTAAATGATGATGCTTCAGTGCCAGGAAATCTTCCCAAACTTCCTCAACTTCACTAGAATAGATGCAGACTATGCCATTTTTCCCTGAGAGGCACACATGCTAACAATCTGGGCCAATCCAGCTTTCATTTGATTTTCATTCTGCAAGTTCTTTTATTTCAATCATGACTAAAGAGATGTAAGAATCACTTATCCCAAAGGGAGTATCAACTATGGAAGTGATATTTCTATTTAATCATCTGATCCTGCAGAGAATAGAGAGGGAGAACAGATAACCACCATGCAAACATATTTACATAGAAACTTATCTGGGAGAACTCAAGAAATCCTGAATTACCCTTCCCAAAAAATGCTGCACAGCAAATATGAAGGCAATAGTAGATATGCCTGGGTTTTTCCTAGCACTGAAGGTTCTTCACATTGATTTAAGCAGATGCTATTTGCCTCAGTTATTCTTCACCAATAATCAGAGAAAGAAATCTTGTGCATGTCCCCCATGCTATGTAATCACTCTGTGTAAGAAGTTCATTTTTCCTGAGTAAAAATATTTTTATTTCCTATTGCTAAATTCATTTGTATGCCTTAAATCTTGTCAGACTGACTTCCTTCTCTTGCATTGCCTTCTGCATTTTCCTTATTATTTTCAGCCCTGTAAAGGCTCTCCTTTCTACATAGTTTTCTGTGGTTTTATCAGTCTGGCTTTTAGTATTTTCCCATTATGCGAGGAGGAAAAAATTACTTTTACATTTGGACCAGACAGTGATGAAGTTTGTGTTCATTTCCTGTTCCAGTGGGAAACAATATTTTTCTTCTTGTCAGTCCAGTGGAACATCTTTGAGGTCTGAATATGTTCATTTTCCTCTCCATGAGCCAGCAAGTGCTCACAGCAAAAGTGTGCTCAGATGAACTTTTCTGCAGTGCTGACTTGGAAATCTCTGACATGACAAAGGACACAAATTCCTTCTGGTGTCAGAGCAGAGACTGCATTTTATTGATGGGGGAACACTGCACACTTGCACCCAAGACAGCAGCAGGTTGCTTGCTCTTACTGACATATTAATATTAGTCACATTAATCCTAATTGTTCTTCCTTGACTTTTGTCAGACTCAAGGGATATTCTCTGTCTTGAGTGCATTTTCAGAGCTTGTGTTCACTTAATGAAGACAAGTTCTTCCTCTGTAGGCAAAAGATACTTTAATTTTGTTCTCTCTTATGTCCTAAATTAAAGACCTTCAAGTTCTTGTGATTTCATAATTATTTTTAACTTTCTGGATTCCTGAAGGTAACTTCCCTGTATTGAAGAAACTAAACCCTCAGTAGCACGAATAAATGATAACAACTAAAAAAAAAATTTTAAAAAAAGTGTTAGAAATAAAAACAGGTAATTTGATAATTTTTTATCTTTCAAGGTTAGATTAATTTCACTCAGCTTTGAATGCTTGCAATATAGATGACATATATTGCTTTCACAAATTCCATGTCTTTCTCTATTGATAATAGAAGGATCATGATTGCCATAACTGGCTGCTAAACTTTCAAATGAAAAAAAAAATACATAATTTCCAGTTANGTCCACTTTCAGGACAAAGTAAGGAAACAAGAAAATGAGGAATGAAATCAGGGAACATACACTAGAACAAGTTTACTCAAGACTGTAGCAGATCAGAAAGAAAATATAAAACCTGAGTTTCCTGTTTGCTTATTCAGATCCTTGTCTGTAAAAACACAAAAAAATTCCAATGGATATTTTTCTCCAACCCACCTAATTCATATACAGCACCTAATAGTTTAGGTGTCATTTCCAGTGAAGAAAAAGGGATCCAGAGATTTTTTCCATCCAGTTTAGATAGCTGTCTCAGGATAGCGTAAATCCTTGTGTGGATGTATGGAGTTCACCTATTCCCCATTATTGATGATGGAAGAAGCTTGGACAACTGATGACAGCTCACAGCTGCCTTTTAGATGGCTACATGTTGGGATGGGAGAATGTGACCCAAAAGCCCACATTATATACACCACCACACATGACAGCAGTCAACAAAAAGTGTTCATTTAGCTTGGGACAAAAATTCTTCCTCACAAAAACTTTCAGGGTTTCTGTTTGCTTTTGAGATAACCTCAAGCAAAACACCAAGTATTCCTAATGATTTTGCACAAAGGGGATTGATATTTTTCAGTAAAAAATATCAGCATTTTTATTCAAAAGACAGTAGGAGTGTATGAGGTGGAGAATAAGTGCATGAGAGTTCCATGCTATGCAGGAAATTCAGTGTGATGCCTCTGCTCAGTCTGGGGCCGAGCAACATGTACCATCCCTGACTGCTCTGTATCAGAGGAGAAACAGTTCATCTCTATGGAAATTTTTTGGCTTAGCTAGGGAGCTACGCAGCTAGGGAGCTGCCTTGCAGAAGAGAGGTCAAAGGTAAGCAGTAAAAAAGGAGGACCTTTCCCATGTTTGTGAACCGTAGCAGTGGAAACGTACTGACTGCAGAGCTGCGGCTGGATTTATTCTCTGAAGCAAAAGACACAACAAATTGGAGAGTTTTACTGCCAACAACAAAACTCTTGCTGAGATTAGTTTTTTATTTCATAAGTAACACTAAAAAGTCAATATTTGGAAGAGGAATATCTAACAAATCCCTCTCCTCCCCATATTCACTCACTTCAATTTTTAAAAGATGTCTTCTGCATCATTTTCAGTAACACACATTTGTTTTAACAGTACAAATCCAACAGATTTAACTGCAGCGTTGAGGGTTGTTTAGAGGGTGAGGATGTCCAGCATTGCACATTATGATTGCATAAGCACCAGTAGATTCTGTCGTTAAGTGAAATGTTATGAAATTATTCCATCTAATCATGTTAATCATGGCAATGGCAAGGGACCAACAAAAACGCAGCTCTCTAGTTTTAGGAAGATTACAAAACTAGAATATCAAGCACTCTCTGCCTTAAATTACACCTGGCCCTGCCATTGCACCATGATTGCACAGAAGGGAAAAAATAAATTGTTCTTTCAGAACGGGCATATGAAATTCCTTTATTTGCCCAAGCTAATTGTGGGTAGAAATCAGTTAGGCAGCTCATCATTTATCACTAAAATGTGATATGTGCACTTCAAGATATATTAAAGCTGCTAGAAAGTTGTTTTCAGAAAGTTGCTTTCCTAACAATTTTACTTTTCAATAATAAGGTAAAAAATTGTTAGTGAAAGTGATTTTCAGACATATATTCAAAAGAGAAGCGGACAGAGAAGACAGGACAAGTAATGAGCCCCAGACTAGATATATTGTGGAATATCTTTGATATGAAATTTACAGCAATGGTTTTTTGTCAGTTTATCCTGTTTCTTCTGGTTGTCCTCAATTTATTCATTTAATTCTTATATTAAGTCACTCTATTCTTCAACCAATCCTTCAGCTCCTCTGTCTGTCTGGAACTGGCACATTAAGTCCCATTTGTCAGCTGCATTCCCACAAATCGTGTTTTATTCTGGTAAGTCAAGACATATTTCATTTTAGGCGTTTGGGAGACAAGCTCATGATGCATTTTTTCTATACATCCTCTGACATCAAATTAGAAAGCCTTTAAATTAGTGCCACCAGAGGAGTTAGTGGACTGACTGTACACACATTGTCACTCTCTGCAGCCTTTGGAAGAAGTGCTGGATTTTGACATCACTTGATCTTGAAAGACAAAAAAACCCAAAACGCAATTTCCATGTCTGATTTACATTCTTTCAGGTACCTACTCAGAAATAAGACATTATCAACTTTGTAATCTTCCATGAACCTTATATACTTATGTCTGTAGGTGTATATATATATACACATATGTACACACCTATATATGTGTTCACATAAAGATATTTTGCAACAGAAAAATACTACCCTTGCATATACCTGCAGTAAAACTCTGTTTAGTAAACTGACACTTTGCTGAAATGATAGATGTGAAGAATTTTATCTTTTCTTCAGCCTTTCCAAATAATCTCAGAAATGTCACCATTTTGTACCTCTGAGAGTAATTTTAGAATCCAAATCTTCCTGAAAGAAATATAAATACATAAATAAAATTGTTGTCTCCCAGGAGACTGTGATTGTGTGTTGGGAATCCACACAAGCAGTCTCCAGACACTGGCATTGTAGAATTAATATAGTAGGTGCTTTGTGAGGGAAAAAAAGGAAAATAAACAACCCATTTTAGTTAACAATCCACTTGTTTCAAAGAAATCTTTAAATATTTTAAATCCTAGTCTTCCAGCAAAATAATTCCCATGTTGCACCCTTTCTATCAAATGAATGGTTATTCATTGATTGAATAAACTCACATCATTGCCAGTGGTCTGGTATCTGCACCAAGACACTTTGCTAAGAATTTTGGAAACACGTATTTCATTCAATGTGCCTTATTTTGTCCCAGTGACTTCAGAAGGATTTTGCAGTTTGGAAGGGATTTGTAATACAAATGCTGAACACACTCCAGTTTCCATGCGGAGAAAATCATGGCCTGATTTATGCAAAAAGCTTAAGAGCATGGATCATGGATCATGGGCCATTGTATTTCCCGGAGAACTGTGCTCTGCATTTGCCATCAGAGCAGATTGCCAAGAAACAAATAGGAATTCTGTTTTTTAGTGGGAAATCTGTCCCCTGAAAACAGTGACATTTCTGCTGGCTTTGTTTTCCTTGGATTCAATATTAAGACATTAACCGAATGTTGTGTTTCTTGGGGATTCTTTTAACAGGAAAATGCAATCAAACTTCTAGATATCCAACATTTTAAATTCCATCCAGAAAATCTTTATCCGACTCAAAAGGTGATCTTAAATATAAAAATTTTTGCATGGTAACAAGTAACATACAAGTCACATACTCATTATGGTCTTTACTTGGAGTTGGACTAAACACATGAACTAAGTTAATTTTTTCTTCCCCTTGTGTTTCATGCCAAGCTAAAAGGAATTGTGTTTGCTCAGGGGAAATAACTTCCAGCAGAAGGACATAAAATTTTAAAAATCAAACCAGTAAAGATAGTGACATAAGTATCACAGAATCACAGGATGGTTGGGAAGGAGCGTCTACAAACCATCTAGTCCAACTTCTCTGCTAAAGCAGGTCATGGGATCACATCTACGCAGGTTTTGAATATCTCCAGAGAAGGAGACTCCATGTATGTCAGTCAGATAGTATTTTCCTAAATTTTCAACAACATCTGTGAAATGATAAGAACTTAGCTGTTCACAGACTCATTTCTTAGCCACTTGTATACAAGTACTTAGTATTTTAGGCTCCTGAGAGATTGTGATCTTCTGATGGTAGATGATCCAGAGAAGCTGTAGATGCCTCACCCCTGGAACTATTCAAGGCCAGGTTGGATGGGGCCCTGAGGAGCCTGATATAGTGGGTGGCATGTCTGGCCATGCCAGAGGGTTGGAATTAGAAGATCTTTAACATCCCTTCCAACTCAAACGTTCCTATGACTCTATGAACCATGTGAGGAGTTTATTATCCTTAGCAACGAACCAGTTACTCAGTCTAATATTTCTCACCTCTTCACATTCCTCAGATCCGCTAATCATATGGCTTTCAGAGTCCATAATTTAGTCCAAACCATTTTTGCAGTAGCTCTAAGAACTGGGATGGTGTCTTTCATCAACTAGAGAAATGTGAGGTTGGAAAGTTGCCTTCAGTGCATTTTAGGGTCCAGAGGTATGAAATGCCCTGTTTGGAGGTAGTTGCAACCAACATATTGCACCGATAGAGGCACAGCGTTTGCAAAACAAAAGCAGCCTATTTTATCCACTCATCTTGGAAAAAATCTGCTCTCAAGCAATGTTTTTCATATGTAACTGTCCATCATACGCAAACTTTCACTCTTTTTCTGGGAGTTTGGGTCCTTCCCAAGTTTTATTCATCCTTTTGAAGACGTGCCTGGTCCAATCCAGATTTTGACTTCCCTAAGCACAAAGTCATCACTTCAAAAGAAATAGGACATTTTCTCTCTCCAGATTTGAGCTGAAAATATTAATAAACTGTGAGTCAGTGTGAGCATTTATGGATGACTTCTGAATGCTTAAAAATTAATCTAATTTCAAAAAAATAAAAAAAAAAAAAAAGAAAAAAAGAAAAAACCCTTTTGAGGAATCAGCTCTCCCCAATCACTGCAATAAACATTATACTGTAGAATATTTCATTAGTTGGCCTTATTCAATGCTTGATGTATTTTCCACTCTCTTTCCTACCATAATCAGAAATCTTTCTGTCCCTCTCTATCCTTCTCCTCATCCATCTAAATATATATCCAGCTTAATATTTTTTTATTATTATTCCCCAAAGCTCTAAAATGATTCTATATATTTTTCACCAGCCATTTCCACAGAGGAATATGGCAGCTGTTCAACAGCTCAGAGTAACTCTCTGCAATGACATTTGAGGGAAGGAGCTATACTTGAAATTACCCAGAAAATTTGTATTCAGTGAATAAAGCTTTTCAAACTGGAAGCCAGCCAGGACAACGAAGCTAATCATCATCCTTTTGCAAAACATACCATGTGTCCTTTGATAACCATAAGTGATTAGAAATATAATTTTGCCTGTCATGCAAGAAGCATTACTCCACACCACTAGGGTCAGCAGTCATGCAGAGGGTGCACTGATGAATAATGAACTTAGAATGGTTTGCTCAGAAGTTTCCTTCTTCTTCTGTGAAATTACAAAGCTAGACCAGCCAGGCTTTTGCTTTAGATTTGACAAACTTGTAGCCCCCAATAAGGTATAAAAATACTCTGAAGTTAGAAAATAAAAAAGAATACCTGTTAATCTCCTTTTTTTATGTCAGTGTTATGACTGAGGCTAAATGGAAGCTGACAGATACTTTCAGGTAGGCTGCGACTAAATTTAAAAGTTCAGAAGAATTCGTACATAAACAATAAGTAAATTTTGATTGTGTCTGATGCTTTATAGAAAAGCTTTGATTCTCCTCTGATGTACATAAATGATCAAATAAAGAAATTTTGAACATGGGTCGATTTGTCCTTCTTTGTCACCTCCCTGTGTTAACCCACAATTTTATACAGATCTTAAGATATCTGATGTGTTTTCTAAAGCCTCAGCTCCTGAGCTAAGAATCTGTTTTAAGAAGGGGTTTCTTCCTCTCTTGCCTTTCTCATTCTTTTACATCTTACTTTTATAATCCTTTTATCGTATCTTTCTTGAGATTGTAAACAAAATTTGAGTTTTGTAAGGTTGCTCTTCGATCCAATTATATCACCAGTACAAAGAGTATTTACTGTACTTGCATGGCACACACTGTATGTGAAATGTATCATTTTTTATATTAGTAACCAGAAACCACACAGACTGCAAACTGGAACTTCCTCAATTGCTACATATGCACATGCAGTGCTTATGGAAGATTCAACTCCTGTTATAACCCTTGAAAAAATCTTGGTTAATGGCTTTATTTAGATGTTGGGATTTTTTTCATTTTTCTGCTACAAGAGGAAGAAAACCTGCCATAGGAGTCATCACTTTCTGACTCTTAGATTTGGTGGGTAAATCAGAGACAATCATCCACAAGTAGTTGATAGAGGAGCATTGCATTGAACTAAGACTCCCAAAAACTGTTCTATAGCATATAAAATATTTAGAATAGGCCCCTGTTTTAAATTCTATCCCCTGAAACTGGACTAAACTGCCAGATGTTTGCTAGCACCTTAAAATCAGACTGTGCTACAGACAAGATCATGTACAGATCATGTATTTCACTGCAGGATTGCCTATGGACATCAGGAAGAAAATCTAAGGATAACCAGGTGAAAATATTAGGTTCCTTGAGACTAATAGTATAAAGCTAATTAAGTGGATTATGTTCAGTGTTTATAAAGCTGATAATTTAAAAGTACTTATCTGGGTAAGCTTTTGCAAGTTCTCACCACAGCAAGAGAATTTTCTTTCACTGAATAGATATTGCTTCACTATAGAAACACTAGTTTAGACTCCTGTACTGCTTTATAGTACAAGAAACAGACTTTAAAACACCACAAAGGTATCAGCTGTTTATTAACTCCTTCTTTTACTAATTATATAAAGATTTCCTGAGTTCATCTGTAGAGATAAACACAAGTTTCAGACTCTCTCTGGAGGTGTAAACATTTAATTTACTGATTAGTTACTAATCAGTCTATTAGAAATAAGACTTTCACCAGGTGAGAAGTGAGTCTAAACACTAACAGGATCTTACAGCTATTTAGCATTTGTATGGAATGAAGAAAGAGATATATAATCTCGCTACATGAAATATTAGGTTGCACATATTCCTGCCAAAAATCACATTCACACACACACACACACACACACACACACACACAGAGTGTTACTGTGGCCTTAGTTGTATTCTCATCACCATCTCTTTTTGTAGAGCCTGCTTGCAGTTCCTGTTCATTTTAATAAAACCAAGCACTCAAACTCATTGTATTTTCCTCCCAGTCATAGAATCATAGAATCACAGAATGATTTGGGTTGGAAGGGACTTTAAAGATTATCATGCTCCAATCCTCCTACCATGGGCAGGGACACCTTCCACCAGACCAGGTTTCTCAGAGCCCTGTCCAGCCTGGCCTTGAACACTTCCAGGGATTTCCATTTCTGATAGTTCTTAAATCAATTCTGTTGCTCAAACTCAAAGCCAAGAATCTTCTCTCAGCCAGATCCCACACTGACTTACTGTCAAATTTTCTTTCCTGCCCAGGAGCATGTAGATGTGAATTATGTTCTTGACTTTGATTACTAAAAGTTGTGTCTTCCTCCAAAGTGTTACTACTCTCCCATTTTATTTTCACTGACTTACAGGCTACTTTCTCTTTTGATGCAAAACTCAACCACTGAAATTCACATTATTGATCCTGTCCATTCCCTACACTTGATGTGATCAACCTGAGTTTGAAAAACCAAAAACTAAAGCAACTCTTAAATGTGTGAAATCTAGAAAAGTTAGTTTGTGAGAAAGATGTGCTGAAAATTTTTAGATCATTATTCTCATTAGAGTATCTTCATTTCTACTGACACTTCTGGAAGTATTTTAGGAGGGAGGCAGCTGGTTATTTTTAGAAGGTCAGAAATCTACTTATACTTACTATCAGTAATGTGATGCTTATAAATAAAGAAAATCATGCCTTGCAAGCCAGCTGCTCTTAAAATATATTGAACCAAATGTTATCATTTTAATTAAGAGAAAAGGAAAATCTGGCATCAGAAAGTTGCATTTTAGTCACTAAATACGAAACTTACATACTTAAAAACTTTTTTTTTTTTCCTAATGATAAAGGAATCATGGAATCATTAAGATTGGAAAAGAGCTTTAGGATCATTGAGTCTAACCATTAACCCAGCACTGCCAAGCCTGCCACTAAATCATGCCCCTAAGTGCTACGTGTACATAGTTTTTGAACACCTGATGTCTAAGTTTATGCATTCAGCTTTGCAATGCACATCTCTGTTTTATTAATATTTACAAGGAGATTTCTACTGAAGGCATTCTGCTAAATTCCATGAGATTGGCAACCTGTTGGACTGGGACCTTGAAGTTAAAGTTTAATTGACTTTCTGAGCTCAAAACACTGATGCAGGTGAAAAGTCATCACCAGTGACACACATACAATCTTTTATTGAATCATAGTAAAGTTGTGTCTTAGGCACTTCAGCGCCTCACTTGGATGGAACGAAGCTACTGAACAAAAAGGTTCCCTAAATTAGGACAGGAAATGAGGGTTTCTGCAAGGATGCTTTGAAAATACCCTTCCACTGAAAAATTTTTAGAAGCCTTAAGCTCCCAGGATATCTCTGGAGAGAGTAGAGGTACCTGGCACAGACACTATGCAAAGAAGACTCTTCCATCCGATGAATGTAGTGGCAGATCTTCTATGAAGTTGTGCTTTTGTTCTTCCTCTTCTTACAGTTTTATAATCACGATATTTCTTGTTTTGTTTGTTTGTGTTATTTCTTTTCTTTTTCCCTGCATCTTGCTGTCCCTAAGCAGATCCCCTATAGGTTCGTATGCCAGGTTCACCAGGAGCAGATCTCCCACTAGACCTCCTGTTGCTTCTTCCTGGCAGGAAGCAGGTCATGGAGAGAGCTGGGTATTTTCATATCCTCTTTAAGAAGTGACCTCTACTTCCATCCTGTTTGGTTTTTCTTCTCTTAGCAATCTGATGGAAAGATTCTGTAAATTTTTGTTCATCCTAACAAATGAGACAGAAACAAGAGCGAGGTGTGAAAAATTTTTTCAAAATCTTCAAAATAAAACACTCCCAATTTGCAAACAAAAGTAACATTTTAGCAATTACTTTAAATATTTATAAGAAGTAAATTTAAGATATATAAGTAGGAGGTTATTTCATTTTGGAAAAATGAGCTTTATCTCATGATGGTAAGAGGAATTTACTTATCTATTAAAAAATATTTAAAGATATTAATATCTGACATATTCACGAATCACATGGTTGTGTTTATAATAAGTGGAGTACATGACAGTTTTCCTAAAATATTATTATTTCTTACTGAAAATTTATTGATTCAGAAAAATACTGTACCTATTATATGGTGCAGAATGGCCCCACAATTAGAAAGGAAGATTTAACTTGTAAAACGTGGCAAACAGATGAGTCATGAGTCAGGCATAGATGTTTTCAAGAATTTTTTTACATCATAGACACATCTTGCTGAGGGAGCCATCCCTGGCCACCTATTTAGTTACTTCACAGACATAGGTAATTTACGACATATATTATTTCTCCAAGTATTGACTTGGTCTTTCAGGTACAATTAGGTGGCATCCTGACTAGTGTTTGTGAAGGACACTTCATGAAATGAAGCTCAACTTTCTGAAACTCTTCCACAGGTCAAGGTGCTTTGGGTGTAAGAATTCATTCAGTTTCATGAGAGGGAAAAACAGTAGGAAAACAGTGCCCTCAGAAAAACTTACTTATGGGAAGAGGGCAAGAAGAAAGCCTCTAGATGCTTGGGCTACAGGTGGATGCATATTTCTAGTTAGAAACGAAGGAAAGCCATATGTAGATAGACAGCATTCTTTTAATTTTCTTTATATTTTTCCCTCTTATGATTCTCTTTTCCTTTCCCCCCTTTTTCTCCTTTATGATTCCCTGTTCCACTAGTTCTTTGTCCTGTGGCCAGTCACAAAATGCATTCAAGTAGTTCCACTTTCCTGGCTTCTTCTCCTTTGGTGTGTTTATGAATACCATACACAATTAATTTTCCACAGGACTGTGCTGAGCTGTGCTCCACTTTTGAATCAGAAAAACTGACATACATTCAGTTAAGTGTAAAATATGAAAAGAACACCTGATTCTTAAGTGTATGAAATAAGTTTTCTTTAGCCTCCAGAATCTCAGTTAATTCTTTGTGATATATATAAAGTTCACACTTGTCCTTAAGGTGATATAAAAGTAGCCTAACTCTAATATTATATGCTATATAATTTGAGAAACAGAAGGTGACAATATAAAGAATAAAAAGGCTCTTAAAACCATGTAAGAGAGCTGCAATTAGGGATGTACAAGAAACCAGCATTGCCATTTTCAAACTACTAAAAGCTTCCCTTTACAACATCCATTACTATTTTTTAAATCATTTTTTCTGTGGAAGTAAAAAATATTCCTTAGAACTGGGCAGAACACTGATAATTAATTTTGAAGAACACTCTGATCCAGATGGTATTGCTCCTTGGAGGATAAAGTGACCTCTCCCTTCTTCTCACAAAACCTGTCCTATACTGTCAGTATATCCTTTCTCTTCTCTGTTCTGTGACAAAGTTCAGGAGAATCTGACAGGTTCATAATGTGGCTGATGTTAGTAGAAGAGTTCTTACCTTATCCAGCATTTCTAAATCTGGGTAATACTTACCGAGGAGTAGGACTATCCATTGGCATGTGCGTGGATGCACTGGGGGTGAGATTTCTCAGTGTCACACCCCTATACCTCAAATACTACATATTGCATTTCCCCCATGTACTCTGTACAGAATTATGTGTTAGTATCAGAAAATAAACTGTACTTGAGGTAACCATGGTGACACTAACACAGATGCACTGTGCATGGTACATGCCACAACACGCAAATCTGAAAGAGATAAAATTCTAAATTTCCTGTTGGCCTGAGCAGCTTCAAGCAAGGAGACGTAAACTCAGGGATTCATATTCTGAGAGAGGTGACCTCATCCTCCTGAAGACCAGTAGAGGAGCAACTCTCTTTCCCCCTTTCAATTTTCCCAGAGGACATTTGATACAAGCAGCTGTAATTCTTTGACAGTCACGAGTTTCAATTATCATCCATGGGCATCAACATAGCCTTTGCTTTAACTAAAGCTCTGTATTTAAGTTTCCCTGTTCACTGAACCATGTTGTTTGATTTAGAATAGGTTATGAGTGAAAGTAAAGGAAATATGAACAATCAGGAAGTTTGCTGTCAAGAAATCCAATGGCAAAACCAATGTGGCTCAGTAGAAGGACAAGATCATATGTATAATGGTTACAATGTGAAAGACATAAGAAATTCATTGTATTCCTGTAACAAATACATAATCTGTTAAAAGAACAGAGAGTAAATTTAGGAACTGGTTCTGGCTGTGTATGTTTTGGTTGACCAACACTTATGAGATCACTCTTGTAGACAATGCCTTGTTAATAGCAAACCTGTCTCTCCAACCCCATGTAGGGCTGCCATATGTCCAGCAAGATCTGTACATGCCATCTTTTTCTCTCTAGATATGTATGTGTTTTGGCTAGGTTTCTGGGCTTTCCAGGCATCTGGCAGCTCATATGGGCAAACAGGCCCAGATGAACTGTGGATCTCGGGGACTCTGAATGTGTATACATCAATTTTAAAGCACGTCTAGTAAAACGCTTATGGAAATATGACAGGTCTAAACTCTTATTCTGTGAACTATCACAGTTAAGAAAACATATGGTAGTTGGAGTAAAAGCAAAATATGCCCTTCATGAAGGATAATTAAGAAATATGCCATTGCTGGGCTTTGTGAATGTAAGCACTGAGAAGAATAAAGGTAGGTGGAAAGAGTTAATGCACTTGAGCTGTGCAAGTCTCAGACAGCCCAGGTAGCTGCCATGAGTAGGAGAATCAAAGACACAGAGTGCGTTCAGTCAGATAAATCAGAGGTCTACTGCTGAGAAGATAACTGCTGCTACACAGCCCTGTGTCCTCATGGGTGGGATAACATGCTAAAGGAAGGATGAGCAAATGCTGCCTTTGAACCACATGCAGCTTGAGGGCAGCTCAAGTACATCTTCCCTGTTCCAGCTATGAATTGATCTCTGCAGGATGCAACTGGCACAAGAGGAGGCACTACCAAATAATGCAAATACCCAGATCAAGTAAAACCACAGGAACTCACAGAGCTGAATTTCACTTAGATTTACCAGTATATTCAGGTCATGCTGGGGAGAATTCCCAAAAGATTTTGTTGCCTCCCACCTCTGAAATGGTTTGTGTGATGCTCTTCCCTTTAACTCTCCGAGAGGTCTGTTATGTACCTTGTGGCAGTGATTTGAGGTTGCAGCTCATGAAACAAGGAAGGCTGGTCAATGTAATGGAAGAAGGCTTCCTGAACTCAAAAGCAAATCAAATGCAAAACAAGTAGCAGAGAAACACTGCAAGCTGCTCTTAAAAGACTTTAAGGCTTGGAATTTAACAGGAACAACAAAACCTCCTATTTAGGCAGTAATGTAGAATAATAAAAACCATAGTGCTAAAGACGGTGTAAGAGTCTATATGCAAGAGAATTACCTACAGAATTCAAAATTGACACAGAGACATAGGCAGACTATGGATCAAAGACAGAAGGAAGGGAAACATTTGCTTACAGCACAACACTATCAATGACAACATCAATAAAGTGAAAGCGAATTATGTGGTTACTGCTTTAGAAACAAATAAGACATCAAGCTGCACTCTATACAGTGAAAACAATAAAGCAGTTAAAAGCACTGGTCTAAGAAAATAAGTAGGTGAAAAAGAGAAGGCAAAAATTTGTTATAATAAAATGCCAAAATCATGAAACTTTTCACACAGTGCTCTACTATAATAGTGTTTGTCAAGCAGTCCGTGGCAATCTGAAATTGTAAGTAAAAAGAAGGAATAACACGGGTTTGAGGCAATAAAGGGAGAGAAGAGACAGGGATTTAAGCGAATGGAAGGCAATTTACTCAATAAATGCTATGAAATCTGATTATGGAAACACATGTGCTAAAGCCACAGATGACGAAAATCAAAGCTGGGATCTCAATGGCTTTCCATGGCACCCACTGAGGAAAGAGGTAAAAGACAGTTGAATTGTGAAAAAGCAGCAGCAGACTGAAAAATTACTAGCAGATAGTACCATCTCAACTGCACCATGTGTACTTTAAGATGTAAACTCCTAGTGGGATGGCTATGATGTTTCCTAATGATGCTACTAAGTGGAAAAGCAATGACACTATGAGATGGTGTGAGGAAATGGAAAGAAGCATAAGCAAAGATGAAAAACCATTTCAGCACTGCTTCTGAGCCTTTCCCTGGAGGTTTACTGCATTAGCTACTGCGAAAAGAGCACACAAGTTTAAGAAACCACCAAAGCAGTGATAGAAATAATAATAATAGTAGTAATAGCCTGGTTTATTTACTTTATCTGTACAGACTTTCATTCCTGACAAACCAAGGCAACACAGGAATGAGATTTTGAAATATGCTTCCAAGGCTACAAAGCAAAAGCAAGCTGAAGATACTAGCTCAGTGAATGTAGAAATTGTTTGGGAACCTTAGGGAAATCAGAGTAATAGAAAAAAATAATATTACAGAAATTGCAAATTGTTTATGTGGATAATAGCAAAAGAAAACCAATCACAGTGATATGGAAACATTTTTACAGTTGAGACTGGAGAAAAATCTAAGGCTGATACAATATTTCATTATAAAAGATGATTTTAGTATTAAATATCTCATCCAACTGTAAGGTAGTTGTCAGCTAAAAGCAGTTTATTGGTAAAAATAATACAACTCACAGTCATCCTCGTTTGTGAGGAATATGCCAATTTGAGTTCCAGTAGGTCACAGTGCTGGGCTGTGGTTTGCAGCAGTGAGGAATGGGCTGGACTGGATGAAAACTGAGCTGTATGAATCTCTTGGTTCAGAAATACCCAGTAAATCACTGTTCTTTAGTATAACTCATCCTGCATGGGCTACAATTTTCCAGCTTGTGGACAAAGCAGGGAACAGACAATCCTCTTCATGGACTCATTTCACCCTTTCTCTTTCACAAAATAAAGACAAACCTCTTACTCTGTGCCTTTTTGCTTTCTTTCTTTATCCCTCCTCTTCTTTTTTGGAAGAGCCATTTTTAATAATATTATTTGGTTAGGAATTTTCTTTTTCATGAAACGCTTTGATATTTTGGAGGAGGTTTAATAACTACACATCATTGCATGTCTGGACTTGCATTTGCATAATGCTCCATATTTAGAATTTCAGTTACATATGTCATAGCTTTAATTTATTGCAAGCTTTATTATTTATTCCAATGGCTATTTTTTTTTTGAATAGTGAATATTCCTTTAGCTTTTTGCCACTCAAAAGCAATCTAATGGTCTTCCAAGAACTGGGACTAGAGATAATACTGTCAGGGCTAAAAGTACTGACTCCTCATTTGTACCAACAAACATTTAGCCAACAATATTCCTTGAGTGGCATGTTCTTAGCATCCCTGACCAAACTATGAGGTAATTGAAGCTACACAGCCTTCATGTAAAAGGTCTTATTTACTTAAAAAGCAGTTCCTAACCTGCATTGCAAATTCTGGAGCAAAGTTCCCAGTTTAACCAAACATACTTGTGGCTGCAAGCACACACGACTGACCTGGGAAGGCAGCACATTCCTACTAATGAACTGTAGTGGTTTTATCACTAGGGGGCATGCAACAGTGATGAAAGACTGAACAGATTCAACACAAGCAACAGATTTATTGTCCAGGGCTCTACCAAAAACCTTATGAGATCCCGAGACACTAAACGAAAATCACAATATAACACAAGACAGTGTCACGCAATAAACAAAAAACCAAACTGCTTCTCAAAGCCGGCGGTCAGCTGAGAAGCAGGGGAAGGTAGGGGAAGGCACTTCACAGATGGTATTCTCCTGGACCTCAAAGCCCTTGCAGGATAAAGAAGGTGAAAAGCATCCCCCCCAGGGACACCCGCTGGGGAAAGCTATCACTTGCGGTTTGACTGGGTTGTCTCTGGGTGCTATCACTGGATATCACTGCGGATGGTGCCGCACTGCTGCCCGTGCTGATGGAGGTGAGGGGAAGCAAGCCACGCAGTCGAGGAGCTGGGAGGAGGGAAGCCGTGCTGATCTCAGCTCAGGAGAAAGCTGAAAGAGAGAGAGGACTTCTGGGTCTGTCACTTTTATGTCCTGCAAGTCCCACATGAATTCAGTGTCTCTTCCCAGCCAGGCTGTCCTCTGATCGGCCGGTGACGTTGGACTCTGCCTTTCTTTCGGGATCTTCACTCCAGGCAAAATGGTGATTCTTGCCAAAACATCATGTGGCTGGGACTCGGGGGCCAGTGGCTACCATCACTGCCGGCCATGGGGCCACCACTGTCACCCGTGGAGCACTCACCGAACGCAGGCACCCCTAGGAGGGATCCCCGGGGTGGCGGCGCCATTTATGGCTATCCGGACTGGCTGCTGTCACTATGCGATCGCCGCCAGCACAGCGCCAGCACAGGGCACCCGCCGCCACCCTAGGGACCCCCAGGGACCCCCAGGGACCCCGCGGGAGGGATCCCCAGGCCAGCGGGACCGCAGGAGCTCCCTGTGGACCAGGGAGGGCAGTGGGTGCAGCCACACACCGCAGCGACTAGAGGGGAGGCACCACCGCCATTCCCAGAAAGCCGGAGAGTAGAAGCGCCGATCGCAGCCCCACCGCACGGGGCTGGGGGAGCAACCACAGGAGCCCACGCTGCCCACTGCTGCTCCACTCTGCCCACTGCCGTGAGCTGGGAGCCGCCGCCGCCGCCAGCAGAGAGGTGCTGCACTGCTCCGTGCGCCCCTGCACGACACCAGGCAGGACCGGGCACCGCTGCCTGCCTGCACCATGCCACCTGTTCTCCACCAACACCGAGTTCTCGGTCCCCCGCTGCAGCTATGGTGAGTGAAGAGGGGGGGATGGCTCTGTGTCACTCCACTGCTGCCGCTTCCCGGCCCTAACCCGGGACGTGGAGAGCAGGAGGGGGAGAGCCCTGCCACTCTGGGAGTGGCGGCCCCCCTCCTATGCCACCACCCGGCCGCTCCCCAGGCAACGAGCAAGGCAGTGACACAAGCCAAGATCCTGCCACCCTCCTTGCTGCTGAATCCAAGACTCCCTGCATCCTTTCTCGTTTCTTAAAAAAATGGTTTTACAAATAAGCAAACAATTCAAACATTTTCCCTTCCTCATGAAAACCCCATTTCAAACCCATAACATGAACCAACTATATGCTGCTATTTCTTCTCCTCATGGCATATTAAACTTTCAGACAATACTTTGTTCATTGATTGCTTGCTCCTGTCCAACAAGACTTCTGTTTTTATTTGATGGTACAAATATTTTTTTCCTTTCTTTTGTTTTCTTATCTTCCTTTTTCCTCCTGTATCTTTTTCCTTTTTTTTTTTTCAAAAAAGTACACCACAAGCAGTCATTTTGCATGCAAACTTCACAGTGAAAATGCACTAATTAGGAGTGAAAATATAGCAAGAAGAGTTTGACAAAAATACTGATATAAAAATACCTTTCTTGACACACATTCTCAGCTTACATTCACTGAATTAAAGGTTAGATTCAGACTTCTTCTAAGGAAAGTTTTCCATATCTTGTGTCTCTGGGTTTCCTCATTTGGCCTCATCAGGCCACTTTAGTGTGATCTAAAAAGAAGAAATAGAGGGAAACTTTTTCAGAACATCTTAGCAGATGTACATTGGCTTGCTTTCATGAGCACTAATGTGACTGCAGTAATTTTTCATCAAATTTGCATCCATTTACATCCTTATGAACAAGAGAAGGTTTTTCAGAGTTGTTGTCTAATGGGACATCCAAGATTGTTCTGTACTATTTTCCTGGAATCTGAGGCCCGTTGCTGCACTGGCAGGGCAAAAGTATTGAAATGATTTCAAATTCCTGGTAGGGAAAAACTTGTATCTGTCATAAAACTAGCAAAATCCTCTTGGCACTGCTGCTTAAGCTTTCTGTGGAGCCTGTGTTCTTGGGGAGGGGGGGGAGAAGCAAATCTATATTTTGTGCAAGTGGGACATTTAAATGTCTGCAGGTTTTGCCATGAGCTGTACAGTCTCAGTTTGTGTAGTAGGATTGTATTAGTGTTCTGGCTGTTTCTGGTCTTAGACAAAGCATATGAGTTCTTTTACCATATGTCAGACTTCATCTTGCACGAAAAGTGTCACATTCCAACCCCTTCCAGCGTCACCTGTGTAAACCCCAAATTACTGAGACTTTGTAATGACAAAATGCCTTTGTTGATTAGGAGAACCCATCTGAAGAGTTTTCCTTGCTCCAAACCCTCCATGGAGCTCATATCTCCATAGGCAGGTACTTAGATTAATTTAATTATTTTATTTTATTTATTTAATTTTCTGATGCTCTTTTCTATATTTAGTGAAAACAAGACAAAAGCCAGTGCACTGCTGCTGATTTAGATCTTTAATATCTGATTCAACTTCCAGTATCCCTTGTCTGTTCTTTGATGAGAGGAGAAGTGCAAGTGGAAAATACTCCTGGATAAGTACTTTAGTTTAGGTGTAATGAGTCTTATTGTTACCATTTTTTGTTTTCCTCATGGAATTTCCTGCTGTTCTCTTCAACCTCAGTGTTCAGCTTCTCTTTTGAGCATGTAGAAGGAAATCCAGAAAATTTTAAGTTGCATTGTGAGTAATCTGTTAATATCGGAAACAGGAGATGTTCAGAATACAAATTTTACTTAATATTCCAAATATAATTTTCAATAGCATTTTCCACGAGACACTTTAAATTTAGGAAAATCTGTACTAGAATGGAATCAAAAGTAATTTAAAACTGCTTGAATGATATACAGCACAGTGACTGCTTTTGAAGTTTTAGATAAAGGCAGGAGTTGTGTGAGTGATTTGCAGCAAATAATTTTATTTGATGAATCTTCCTGTCTTTCCTGTTGGTGCTCTGTGAATATTTACTCATTATGTGAAATTATTCGGAAATGCCTTTAGTGAATAATTCTTGGGTTGCAGATGCTTTACAAATAGTTCATAACAGATATTTGTCATTTTTCTCTGTTTTGATGAGGTTTGTAAGCATGGAGCATTGTTTCCACTACTTAGCAGTGTGATTTATATAGCAAAGCAACACAGCAGGAATTTCAGATTTTTCCATTATGCTATCTGAAATCCATTTCAGTGAATTCAGTGAATATCGAAGCCTGAATGTTTTATTGGATAGAAGTCTCACCAGTAATAACTGAGCTCATACATCCTTGTAGGAAAAAAAACCAAAACCAATACTAACATGCTCTGATATACTTTGAGTCCATGGAAGGTGGTTGACTCTAGAGGTCCCTCCTAACTTAAATAATGTTATGACTCTAGCAATGAATGCCTTCAAACCCAAATGAATCCATTTAGTTTCCCTAATCTTCCTTGTTGAAATGGGAGGTGGGTATATCTTTGCACCTCCAGACATCAAAGAATCAGGGATTGCATTTAGAATTTAGAGGCTTATTTATTTCAGCTGTCTTAGACCTGTATATGAAAGTCTGTAGAATTTACATTTTTGAGGTACCTGCAATATTCCACTGACTGAGAGGGGAACCTCTCTATTTCAGCCTGTAAGATAAATAAAGTGAAGAGAAATGATTTCTATACAAAGTTCAAAGGGTCCATAATACAGACAAGAGTCAGAACAACACATGCTGACATTAAAATAACTTTAAAAATAATATTGATAGTAAAAAGAAAAAGTTAAATTCCAAAAAATGGTAGGACCTAGTCACTAAGAAATTCATGCCAGTGGCAAACTGGGAGCTTAGGATTTGTAAGCAACAGAAAAATAAATGACTGTCTGTATTAGCTGATCAGATTGTTAGTAGCTATGAAAGGGACATAGAAAAACAAATAGAGCAAGTAAAGCAGACAAAGTCATTTCACTTTAGGTAAAATATCAGTGTGAAGCTACAAAGCCCTGCCCAGCGTTATCACAGAATCACAGGATAGTTTGGGTTTGAAGGCATCTTAAAGATCATCCAGTTCCAACCCCCTGCCATGGGCAGGGACACCTTCCACTAGACCAGGTTTCTCCAAGTTCCATCCAGCCTGGCCTTGGACACTTCCAGGGATGGGGCAGCCACAGATTCTCTGGGCAGCCTGTGGCAGGACCTCACTACCCTCACAGGGAATAATTTTTTTCTGATACATAATCAAAACTTACTCTCTTTCAGTTTAAAGCAATACCCATTATGATTTCCCATTATGAATATAAAAGCCTGGAAACTAGAAACATTTTTAATAAGTGGAGAAAGGAATTTGAAATTGGAACTGGAATAATGAAAAGTCTGACTACCTTCATGAAATGGATTATATAATTTGACTATATAATTATTAATTTTTAGTCCCGTATCTACCTCAGTTTTTTGTTATTTGTTAGGGGTTTATTTTCTGGGTGGAGGGTTGTTGGTTTTGTATGCTTGTTTATTTGATTGCAGTTTTTTTTTGTTTGGTTTGGTTTGTTTCTTTTAAAAGGATAGACTGAGAATAAAAACAGTAAGATGTAAGGTCTCATTTATGTCTGGAAGTCATACTGGAATTGAGGACTGCAAACTGAGCAGCAGTTATTCACTCATGAAAGTGTGTTCTACTCCAGATTTCTTCTTTTCCTCACTGGATCTCATACTTGCAAGCCTTTACCAGAACATTTCACCCACAGAACAGCTGCTCAATTGTCAGGGGAAAAAAATGCATTCGAGGAATTCTGAAAGACCAGTTTCCTTTGCATGATTACTGTTCAATAATCACCAGCACTCAGTGGAACACCAGCTTTCTATAGCAAGGAAAGAAACATCTCCCTGTTTTAAAAAATCCAAGGGTTATTTAAAACATCCCAGACATCTGAGGTCTATGTCTGGTGAACAAAATTACTTTTCAAATACTCCCTTTCAAGGAAAGGCAACTCATGCAGATAAAAAATATTTGTCTATCTTTTTATTATCCTTCTTCACCTATTAACAGCTGCTGATGATTAACAGATGCTGATGATAATCTTCTCTAATCAGCAAGTATGTATTCTATTTTTCTCATCTATATTGCTTCTGCAATGCAATTGAGAACAACTCAAGCATAGCATATACCATGTACTTTCTTTGTTTTTCTCCCTTCCATAAATGCTGTTGTTTTAGACAACCTAAATCCACATGCACCCTCATCTTACATTGGAGAAATGTGGTAAAGGAATGCAGGTTTCACTAGACTTTCTCTCTGTGTGGATAGGGGGAGCAGTTGCTCTCTTCTCATCACACTGATCACTGAGTGAAGAAGGACTCAATTTTCTGGGGGTGTAAACCAATCAGGTAGTCCAAGTTATCATCCTGGCTTTACTTCAGCCACATTTCCTATTCCCAGATTCCTAAATTAGTGTCTGACTAACATGAAGACAGAGACTTTGATCAGATTTCAGTACTCTCTTCCTGGTTTCCTTCAATCCTTGTCTGTTCAGGATGATGATGATGCAGGCTAATTTATTCCAACAACTGGTTTTCCTGCAGTGTCCCCCCCATAATTCCCTAAGGAAGTGTGCTTATTGATTACACTCATTCTTCAGACCACTGGCTAGGAATGAAAGTTACAGCAATGTGGCATTAACAGTCAGGGGACAGGACTCCAGAGACACTGGATTATGTTTCACTGGGGATATTATTCATACAGACTAATGGTTCAGCATAGAGAGAATGAAAGAGTATGAATTGTGTTTCAGAGCCACAGCAGCTTCACAGGAGAATAAGGACATTTCTAAGCCATTTATATGTTTTCCCCTTCTCTGGTTAAATCACAGTCTTGTTGCAAAAGGAAGTCCTTTGGGACATTACAAAAATAAACAGGTAAACATGGTGATGAAGAACTGAGTGAAAAGCAAGCAAACACTCCTCCCAACTCTGCTCTATTCTCAGAGCAATTTCTCATGATCTTTCTGTCCATGAGCTTCATTCCAGCCTTCCCAGCAGCCATTCAGGCACTTAATGGAGGTCTTCAAACTGCACTGCACTTGGACACAATGCATGTTGCTAATAATCCAAAGTGACAAGACAGCATCAGAGCTTATTTTAAAAAAACCGACTCATTAGCTGAATTTAATAAATTGAAAAGGAGCCTTTTTAACTGCCTAAGGAGTGTCCAAACTTCATTTATGTTCTGTGAACTGTAAGCAGAAATTTTAATTAGAAATCATATAGGTCATAGGCTGTTTAGGTGATGCAAGTTGTTTTTATTTTATTAATTTTATTAAAACGTTCAGCCTCATGGCATCTATCAGTTATTAAGCATTTCCAGTGGAGTGACTTTTTGTTGCTCTCTTGGTACTGACAGGTGATGTGCAGTGGAGACGATTTTTGTCTATATAGTCAAGATAACACGGAAACATTCTCTTAGTGGAAATAATGTTGTAGTATGTACAATAAGGCTGTACTTCTCCAAATCAGGTTTCTGCTACATGGAACTCAGACTCATGCCCCTCAAAAAGTATCCTTCTTTTATTTCACTGGAGAACAAAAGCTCAGCTGTTTGCCCAAAATGCAGGATTTCTTTTAACTTTCCTATCTCTCTATCTCTCTGAATGGAATTTTCACTTTCTTTTCCACCAGTGGTTACCTAAAGATTACCAAATTATTTTATTCAGTTAGGCAAGCCTCTTAGTGTATCCAAGCAGGGACACACCAATATAACTTCAGTATTGATTTGGCACACATATAATCTTCATTATCAACTCACAATATGAACTCGTTCTCTGAAAGCCGTGACATGTTAATTCGTTCATGTTCAAGTTAAGAAATAAAAATATTTTTTCATTTCTGTATGTCAAATAAGGAGATGCTGTCCTCATCTCTGAATACACAGGGAATGATGTGAACAACCTAGTAATTTCATAACCCAGTTGTTCTGTAAGGAAAATTCTCCTGCCAGCTTAGAATCCTGCCCTGGTTTCTGATCTGCTGTGTTGGCTTGATTGCCTTACAAAAATATCACAGATAAAGTTTACAGGCAATGTGAGGGTTTAAAAAGGAAAGCTAAATTGAGATTTATAGTCTTCTCAACTGAGCCATCCGAATGCAAATATATGTTCATTGATTATTACACAAGTTTTTTGAAACAAGAAGATTTTGTAATCTCTCTATCTATCTTTTTCACAAAATTATTAAAATATATACCTACATTTTGCTTCCAGTCGGTCCCTGACACTCTTAGGAAAGAAATCCTTACAAGCTTTACTTGAAGTAGCTTGTAGCATACAGGCTCTTTAAGATGCATGTAACTGTTGTGTTCCTTGTTTAAGGGGTTTCAATTTATATTTTCATATCAATAGTGAATTTCCAGCTGTTTGCAGCAGAACCCTAATACCCTTTGTGCCATCACCCTGGAAAAGAACTGAAAAAGAGTGTATTGGGATGTCTCTTGTTCTTTAATGTGGTAGAAGGCTGGCTCCTGCTTCCCTTGCACATAAAGACTCCTAAAAAAGGTCAGTGAAGACTCACAATGAAAGATCTCTAAAAGCCTGCTTGGAAACTAGGTTTACTTGGGGCTTTTTTAGTAAGCAAGTCAGAAGTATGAGAGGAAATCCCAGATTATAAATCTATGGATGCCTGGCAAGCTTTGCTATGGAAGAGACTGTGATGGAATCAAGAAATCTATGTGGTCATAGTTGTAAAAGCCATTAAAATGCCAACAAACATTAAAATAAGCCTCAAAAAGAGAGGAAACCAGTGTATATTGCCTCTGTTCAGGCTGGAATCCTTAGGGTAGGTTTGTCTATTTCTTCATGGGATGCATGAGTCTGCCCAACCTGGCAACTGCAGAAAGGGATGAAGTTACTTCTCCCAATATAGGAGAAAGTAAGTCTGTGAGACCAGGCTTTCAAAGAGAGAGAGAACTGGAAAGAAAGACATGTGCAACGTTGACCAACACACTGAAGGATTGGCTCCCTGCATAAGGGAATGAATGAAAGGGTAAAGATAAAATTGTGTAAAAGAAAGGAAGGAAGACTAGATCCAAGTGAGCTGCAGGTTAGGAGACCTTCACAGAACTTCAGTGTTTAGGACAATGAAGGCAATGAGAATTAATTGAGCTTGTGTTAGGTCCTAAAGATAAGTGATATCAATGATCCCAGCAGGAAAAAAATATTTGTCTTTCCATGGCAATAATGAAGAGCTGTATGTTCTACCTATTATAACAGACAGGGCTATAAGTGACAACTATTTATAGAGTGCAAAGGGCAAATTGTCTTCAGTCTGGACCTGCCTGGAAACAGATCTGCTGCCCTCACATATGTCACCGAACACCACAGTGGAATTATGTTCAACACATGTCCTCCTGTCCACTTCCTAACAGTACTTGAATAAATAGCTGGTCTAAAAAGCATTTGAATAACCTGTACCCCTGTAGTTTGACCTCTTCTCCCAGCTGCCTTGAATTGCTACGCTTCTCTCAAGCCACGTCATGGCCAGTCTTGAACAAGAAAAAGATGCAAAGAATCATTCAAAGTCCTTGATCCTGAGGCAGCTGCAGACTTTTGAGCTCCTTCAGAGCATATAACTGTAATGGGAATTTCAGCTAACTAACTAAAAAAGAGAGGGAAGAACATATGTTGTATTGTATTCCACTCTTTCAAGAGGAAACATGAGTGGCAACCTACTGCAGCCAGTGGCACCTGAGTCTAAAACAGAATAACCAACAGAAATGGTCAAGTAATTGGTAATTTAGTATTTAATTCATAAATTAAATTTAGTATTTCATTCATAAATAAAGTAATTAAATAACAGCTAATATATGACTAGAACATTGAATCTGTACTTGTCATTAACAAACTATGCATTTTCCCTTTAGAAGTTCTAAGACATTTTTGGATACATGGTTTCATGCTCATTTGGGGTGGCATTTAGTATATATAAGGAATTTTTTGGTTTATGAGAGCTTTTTAGCTAAAGTAAGAATACCAAAAACACCCCCCAAAACTACTGAATTTTCCTTTTCAAGGACCAAATAATAAGGATGGACATCTGGGACTATTTAGGAGTATCCTTCCAACATAGCACCTATTAAAACATCATTTGTATGTGCTATTTCTCTCCATTAGACTTTAAGAATGAAAATCAATCTCCTTTTTTTTCCCTCCCTTTTTTTTTAATAAAAAGCAATTTTGTTCCAAGGCAGAGCTATTTATCTCTTAAGTAGGCAAAACGCCTATAACTAGATAAAAAATAGCAACTTTTGCGCCAATTTCATCTATGACTGTTCTTTCAGTACTACTTCCTAAGTCTCAGAGGACACATGTTCATGGTGAAAATACACAGTGGGTCTCACACCATATCAATCTTGGATTGATTTTCTGCCTTTTCCTTCCCAAAATGGGGGGAAAAAGCCCTGCCAAAATGAGAATGTCATAGCACTATTGCCCCCATCCAATTGACCATCATCATGGTTACAGTGGCCATTTAAAGAATAAACACTGTATTTCAAACAGTCAAGGTGTAAAATGAGACACAATTGTAAAATAAATGTCTGTACCAGGACACTAAAAAGATGGTTTAGGTCTGTGTTCAGTTCATATCAGCAGATCATAAATAAGAAATATTTGTACTTTTGGAGATATTTTAGGCTGTACAAAGTGCTAAGTGCTCTAGCAACTTATAGCAAATTGCACAGGACTGCAGAGCCCTCAGCAGTTGTTTTAGATTTACCTATATTTGCAGGGTTCAGTGTGCAGAATTAATAAGGAAAAAAATCTTTTCCTACTGTGCTAAAAGGCATATGAATAAACCATAGAGACCATAACAGTAAGTGGCACCTTTTTGTATTTCTATTTTACAAACAACCATACATATGTAAATAAATGTACATACATATACACAAAGAAACTTTTAAAATGGAAATAAATATACTTACAGAGAAGAGGGATAATTAAGACAGAAAAATGTTGAAAGGGCATAATTATTAATTATCATTTCAATGACTATAATTATATTCAAAGTCACTATGATGCTTTTGTCCTCTTCACTGCAATGGAAAGAAAAGGGAAAGAAAAGATTCAAACTAATTCTTTCAGCCTTTGAGGGCAAAAGAACTCAAGGCATTTGCAATCTAAAAGAGAGGTAAATAGAAATCAGCAATGATACTATTAGTTGGTCTGCTGAAGGGATATGCCTCATAAGTGCTACAAGAGATTGTATATTAGTAATCTGATTGCAATGTGGAATGATTAGAAATAGTCAATGTGCCTTTAAAGTGCAGTTATATCCTTTCCTAAGACCTTACTCTCTGAGAGAACACAGCTCTGATCATCATTGATAACAAGTCATAAGGGAAATGACCATGAACATGTGAAATTACATTTATAGATTAAAGTAATTGCCTGAGCTTTATAATGATTTTATGTTGAAATTGTGTTAAGGAAATTTCTTGGACTTATATGTGTTGTGGTTTAACTCCAGTAGGCCGCCAAGCACCACATATCCCTGGTAGGTAGGAAGGTTGACATGTATCCACACTGGATAATTCACACCTAAGTTAGAAGTATGGCTTTCTCTCGGTGCATTGTTACACTATTACCTCCAAAAGCCTCCAGACAAAGATATGGCATTATCTTCTCAGTGACCATAGCTAGAAACCACAGCAACTACAGTTGTAAATTTTAGTGAATATATTTTTAACATAGACATTGCATTTTGGTGCCTAAAGTCTGAAAAGTGGCCTAGAAACTCCCTTAGTCAAGCAATGAAATAGCACTTTCCTCCTCTTCTCTGATTTCTGGCACTGTTCACCAATTCTGACTTGAGTGGTGAGTTGTAATGTGAAATTTTTTTGGTTTTCACTGACAGAGAGAAAAATCGCCAATAGCTTCATACTTATCATGATTTTTTTCATAATTAATTGGAATAAATAATGTAAAAAAGGTCAATATGATTTGACATGGTCATGCCATCAGTATTTCTTACACCTTCAGTAACATCTACAATAGTATTTCAGTGTTTAATTTTTGATATTTATGCTTCCTTAAAAGCAGATCCCTTTTCCTTTGTGCACAGTATACTAAATCCTATGCAGAAGGGTAAGGTAAACTATCCCACCACTGAAAAGGTTTCAATCCAAGTATGTGTTTATATGTCACATTCGCTGCAGGACTCCCAGATAACCAGTAACAGAACAAGAGAACAGTCTAAAGCTGTGTCAGAGGAAGCTTACACTAGATATTAGGGAAAAAAAAATCACAGAAAGAGTGATTGGCCATTGGAATGGGCTGCCCAGGGAGGCAGTGCAGTCACTGTCCCTGGAAGTGTTTAAAAAGAGACTGGATGAAACACTCAGTGCCATGGTTTAGTTGATGAGATGGTGTTAGGTGGTAGCTTGGACTTGATGATCTCAAAGGTCTTTTCCAACCTAGTTGGTTCTGTGATTCTGCGATTCCCAAAACCAGCTGACTTTCTGTGAGACCTGGTTGGGAGTTCATCACATCACATTAACCTCTTTTAAGGCAGGATGTAATACATGAGGGCAGCAAGCAAGAGTTGGAAACAAGATTAGCCTGGCAGGTCATTGTTGTCTAGATTTGTATTAGTTATGTACATTTTCATACATCTTTCTTAAAGTTACAGCTATATTTAAACCCTTTTGTGTTATTATCTCAACCTAATTCAATTATTTTAGTGATTCTTCTTTTCATTTTCACTTATTTGAGCATCTTTTGCCTCTGTCCCTATGTGCTGCTCTCTGTTCAACTTGATTCTGCTTCTCATACACAATGTACGTGTGAGCAGTGCCTATTTTAAGACCACACAGCATGAATAGGATTAATACACATTAGTTCTACAATAAAAGATGGGAACTTATTTGTGAACTGCCTGGATGGAGCCTGAAATTCCTGGATGGAGTCTGAAATACATGAATATCTCCATGCTGACTTGAGTGGTGCTCTGAGTTACAGGATGTCTTCAGAGTGTATAAATTGCTGCAGAAATGCTCTCTGCAGGTAAGTATTCTTCATCCATAGACTCATAAAAAACAAGCTGTAAAATACTTTTTTGGGGTTTCTGGCTTGGTATCTCAACCTGCTGTTGAACCACTCACGAGCTGAAGGCCAACAGCAGACCAATGTGCTGAAGGAATATCAGGATACCATCCAGAACAAAACCAATAAAAATAGGCTGCCTCTCTTCACTGCCAGTAATATGTTCCTTTAATCTAATTGAATCCATTTAGCTACAGTTTATAGCCATGAAGAATTCATTAAACAGCAGCCTCTTTCACAATTAAAAACTGTTCATCATCTCTTCACACTGAAAAACCATGTTAAGTCCTTTTCTCTCATCTTTCATCCCAGCTCAAATTTTCCACTGATCTCCTACAGACTCTAATTGCTCTTCCTTTTTCTGGGAGTGTGGTATAAAAAGATGAGCTCAGCTAAACCTCGTGAGTGCTGCTGAGTAAAAAGGAAAGATCTTTCTCTCATCTTCTAAGATATACACCTGCAACAACACATCTTCATTGCCTTCTTATCGGCCTGCGATCAACCATAATCCCAGGACTAATATGGAAGAACTGCTGATTGTTCCCTGATTTCTGTCTATGGAGCTGATATCTTCCACCTACTTGCTCCATTAATTTTATTGAATTTCATTTTTCTCTGTTTGTCTGTATCTAAAAATTTAGATTCTAAGCCTGTCTTCCAAAATATATTTCCCATGTCCGAGTCATTAGCAGATTTAATAAAAACACTAAAAAAGACTGACATAGAAGAGAAGATTGCAGCAGTGTCTCTTTCCATTAGTATCTGTACCTTGGCTGCAATTACTCGATTTTTCTTTGTACTTGTTAGTTTTAGTTAGACCTAGTTTGCTTATGAAAATTTCATCTGAAACCATGTCAAAAGCCTTTCTAAAGCCAAGATACATGACATCCACTGCTCCTCTCCATCCACAAAGTCTGTTATACCTGATACCTTGTCACAGAGGGAGTTTTGATTGGTTTGACATGATTTGTTCATGACAAATCTATTCTGGCTCCTACTCATGTCCTACTTATCACTCAGATAATAAGCTGTGCTGTTTCAGTACTGATTTTATCTGTGTCAGAAATAGTCTGACATTTAATGCAAAATCTCTCCATTAACACAGTTTCGTTCCTGTCAGGTGAATTAAGGTAAAATATATGAAAATATTTTCTAAGTATTTAGATAAAAGTTCCTTGAGTTTTTTTAGGGGTTGATTGATTGGTTGGGGTTTTCTTCCCTCTTTTTTTTCCATGTCAATACAATGAGAAGGTTATGCTGCATTTTCATTTTGAAATATACAAAGCAGAATTGAGAGCTAATTGTGAAATTCAACCAATTGTAACTATGGACCTCAGACCTGCTTCTTTAATAAATAATGTCCATATACACATTACTTAAAAGTCTACGAAGCTTTTGTAAAAATAAAGAGTTCATCACATTTTTATGAAGGTTCTATTACTTGGGGAAGTTATTAGAAATATAGATTACATTTAAAATTGGGTAGCAGAAGGGAAGATTTTCTTGCCAATATATTTCACCCTTGTCGTGGCAGGGTGACAGGACAGTTCAGTCTCTGCAGGTCACTCAGGTCTTGATTTCTCTGCTGAGACTCTTAAAAAAATGCCAGTTAGACCAGCTGTATCCAGATACCTGTGCACAAGGCTCTGGATGGAGACCAATCCCATTTCAAACAGGTCACTGGGCATCCATCTGTTGTTAGTGAGCTGCAGTCATGACTGTCACATCCTGGACCTCACCCAGTCCCGGTCAGCCAAAGACTCCTTTCCCTCTTACCATCCATGGAAGGATTTCAAAGCGGCTTTTTACATCCCCTTTTCACATTGCTGTCCTCAGCCTGCTGTCAAGAGCTAAAATGTGTGGTGACATTCAGCATCTCTGGAGTCCAAATCTGGCGAGGAGCAGAACTGAGAATAAAATATGTCTGGAGTGTGCAGGGTGCAATCAAACCCCACTGCTGTTGTGGCAAGTGGGGTCAGGCTGTGACAGCCCTGCATATGGGTCCTACATCAACCATATATAATCTCCATTAAGGCTCAGAGAGTCTCATTCTGATAAGTTTAAATCATGGCAATTTATTACCAGAGTGGTGACAGCATTTCTCTACAACACTGTGAAGAATCTGTTCTTGGTTATACTGAGGAACACTGACATATTAATTTTCCCTCTTGAGTCTATGAGCCATCAGAAAAGTCTAAAAGAGTTTGTGCATTAAAAATTACATGATACCCATAATATTTTCTGCTTTTCTCACAAATAAAATAAACTTTACTATATATATATATATAACTTTATGGCTGTAATTTGGTACAGTATAGTGTACAGTCATATCAACAGGTGATAATAACAGATCACAGAATCAGTTAGGATCAGGATCAGGATGGATATGGGGAAATATTATAATAAAAATAATAAAAATAGTGGGTTTTTATATATATCTCTTAAAAGATCTGTCTTTCTCTATTTAAGAGCATATGTATATATACAAAATAGTTTGTATTCCCTTCTGTTCCAATGGCCGTGCATCTAAGGGGTGTACATGTCTAGCAGCGTCAACCACATAGGCTGCAAAGCTCTTTTTCCAGGAAACTACTCTATCACACACTCATTAGCAATTATCTGAGAGCTGTAATGATTTTAAATTCTTTTTTTTTTCAACACATCACAAGATCCATGATTTTTGTCGTCCTGCTTGACCTTGGATAAACACTGCAGCTCAGAGGGAGCCAACACTGAACTATAAGTAAACAGGGGAATGGAGTGAGACAGCAGGACATGTCCTGTGAACTTTCTGAAGATGTGCCAGGGCCCTCTATCATTTTGAGACTGAGAAAGTCCACATTGAAAGCATGATGAGCTCATTAGATATCTGGGGTTTGGTACACTTACAATTCTGCTGCTCAGAAATGGATTTGGATTAAACAGTGCTAATCCTGCCTCGGAAAATGAGATTTGCACACCAGCGTCTCTTCAAACAAGAGGGTAAATCCTACAAGGAGCACCTGAGGGAGCTGGAGTTGTTTAGTCTGGAGAAAAGGAGGCTCAGGGATGACCTTATCTCTCTCTACAACTGCATATAAGGAGGTTGTAGCCAGGTGGTGGGAGTCAAGCACTTCTTCCAGGCAACCAGTGACAGGATGAGAAGACATAGCCTCAAGCTGCACCAGGGGAGGTTCAGGTTAGACATCAAGAGGAATTTATTTGTGGAAATAAATAAATCATCTCCCTGCTCAGGGAGATGGTGCAATCATCATCCCTGGAGGTGTGTTCAAGAAAAAACTGGACATGGCACTCAGTGACATGGTGGTGTTTGGTCAAAGGTTGGACTTCGATTTCCAACTGAAATGATTCTGTGAAACAAATGCAGGACGTTTACTTGAAAATAAATAACTAAACAAGCAATTATTATACAGTTCTTAGTGCTACCTGTGCCTTTGCTTGGTATCACATCAGCCTGAAGGAATTTGTTTACAGGCACTGGGTATACAGGTCATTGTTATGTCCTGACTCCATCACAGAAAAATCTAGGGAAATCAGGAACATTTACTAACATATTCAATTTTCTTTTTATAAAGTAAAACATCTTAGCTAAATTCACCAAATGAAACAAACTTTGTTACCCAAAATTTAATACTTTGCAGGAAGTTTAATACTTTTCACAGGAAGGTTTTATCTTATTGTTTTTCTGTTGTGATCTGTGGCTGTAGATGTGCCCAATGTGGCAGGTTTCAAACAGAAACCTGTGTGCTAGCAAACACAGAAATAACTTCAGAGAGAGGAAAAATATTGGAATTGGAAGACAGATTATTTCTAAATGCCTTTATGAACTACTTTCAGTAACTAACTGAGGTTTCCAATGCCAGTGACTGCACTGGCAACAGTGCAATACTCATGGAGGCACAGTTGTGGGGGCAACCTGTCCATCAAACTTTTGTGGTTTCCCCAATTACAACGAAAATTCATTGCACACCCTCTTCAGATATCATCTATATCCTTGTCTTTTTCCATATAATTGACTCTCTCTATATTTTCAGACCTTATCTGAAAAATATTCTCATCCCTCCTCAACTTCTGCCCTTCACAGTTTTTATAATTTGAAATACAAGCTCTATATCTTTTAATAGGGGAAAGTGTTTATGTGAGAAACTCATTCTTGCAGACAAGAAGTACTGTGATGACACTTCCCTGAGGCAGGGAGCTTGAAGATGCATTTATTTACCTGAATTCATTGTTTTATTTAATTAACATTATGAAAAGAGAAAATACATGCTCAAGATCATGTCTTTGCACGCAAAAATTGTTTTCTCTATGACAGTACTTAAGTGCTAAACAGCTTTCCAAGCTCAAATTGTTTGCAAGCATGAAAAAGAGAACAATCAACAAAACATATTTTATTTCATCTATGTTGAGGATATTAAAATTAATTACAGAGCTGTATTTTATAGTTAGCTGGAAGCTGAATGCCACTACAGCAGTGCACAGGGCAGATTCAGCGGTAGCAGACACCTCTCAGGAGAAGTTCAAAGGGGATAGGAGTGCTCCTGTCTTCCGAATAAAGGCTTTTATGTTGCTCTTTAATATTGTGAAAAGGACTGACAGGAATCGAGGAAATAATCTCAGCCTTTTCTTGATGTCTTCTGAAAGACAAAGTTGGCCTCCACATCCTGCTGGGACAGGTTTCTCTTCACAATGACGCTGTGGGAAACACTGAAGGGTCCCTGTCCATGGGACACAATCTTTGTCTTGCTCCCTGGAGAGGGAAAACTCCATGTAAAAGACAGGGTTGATTTTCCTTCTACCTGTATGTAGCTTTGTCATTGTTTCAACTACAATCATTATCAAAGAAAAGAAATCGCCTTCCACAAAATCTTTTTTAACTGAGATGCATCACCTAAATTTCAAAATGTTTTCAATGTCTGTGTAGTAAAGATTATAATTTTCAACCAGCTCACAAAAAATGTAATAAAGACCAGTTAGATCATGTCCTTTTTTTTTTTTTTTTTTTTTTTTGAGGTTCACCTAGGGCATGTACTTTTCTTACAAATTAAATCAGCATGTTAGATCAGTGGCAGATTTTGATATCATATGACGCAATACTGTATTTAACGCTGCTTCCTACATTACCAATCACACATCAGAACTCACAGGAGAGTTCCAGAAATTATTAAAATGATGAAAAATGTTTCTGTAAATCTACAGACTGGATAAAATATATAATCTGAAATATTTTCTCTACTGGAGAAAAAGGTCTTAATGAAACGTTTGCATGGGAAATATAAAACCAAGAATTCATTTCAAGTCAATATTTAATCTTTTTTTGTCTCTGAGCCCTTCTATACTTTGTGAAAATTATAAGTATGGAGTTTTCATACTTTAACTTCTATTCCCTTCTTTCCCAAAGCTTTCCTTGTTAAACTGTTCTTTCCCCCTTTATGACGTTGCTAGATCCTGGGGTACAGCAAAACGATTTTTAACTTACTCTCTGAGAATAAGAAGTTTTAAGATAAAAACAACTGTCAGAGTAATAAGACTTCATACAGGAAAAAAAAAAAAAAACAAAAACCAAACCTTTTTCTGTTGGCTTTAATACCCCATTACATTTTGCAGTATTCTACCACCCCTATCTCTCCTTCCTGCTCCAGGCCACCTGATGTTACACCAGACAGTTCTCCTGCACTTTGATTATTGCTCCCCTGGTAAAGGTAACTTTGCTAGAGTGTGATGTTCTGAAAATGTCAGAAACAACTTTAATGTTTTGAAGAAAAATCCTGCTCCAGAACTGAGTTTATTGTCACTAGTTTTGATTCACTTGGAATCTGGTCTTGCTGTGTTACACTTTTCAACAGCCAAGACACCAAAGCTGTGCTGTGTTTCATGAACAGTTGCTACAATGGAAGGATATTACAAAGCTCAAAGTGAAAAAAAAGTAAATCAATGAATGATGCCAAGAGACCTCTACAATAAGCCATAATTATCTATGGAAAGTAACTGATGTTATAAAATGGTAGCATAGCATCCCAAAACGACTGGAAAACAAAACTGACTTACAGTTAAGGGCACTGCATGTAGATATTTGCACTACTTTATTAGGAGCTTAGGATTGTTCCTAAGGAAGGCAATGGAGAAAGCTTGATCAGAAACCTAAAACCTGCATGTGCATTGTGAATAGTCCTTGCAAAACGCCAGCACCAGGGTTAATTTGACCCAGTACATGTGCATAGACTGTAGGTTTAAAAGTCTGTACCTGAGATAATCACTGTCTACTGTTACTGAAACCCTTGAGAGAAACAGGTCCTTCCTCTCATACTAAAAGAATCAGCTGGAACAGATCAAATAAATCACACTATATCAACGACTTTTTCTCTTTGTGGACTATAAAGACAATAGCCAGTTGCAGGATCTGATTATATCATCTCCCCTTTCCCCATTACATCTTTCCCCATAAAAGAAGACATTGGTTAGTAACTTAAACCTCTGTTTAGTACCAAACCCCTTCTGTTTAAAACTGGTACAGAGCCCATCTAGGTCAGTCTTTACACCACTTGCAGCTGTGCAAGTGGTTATGTTGGTGAATACGGAGGCCACGAATATTCTACTTTACAATACAGAGTGAGGGTATGTTCAGTTTCATCTTTAACCTAGAAATGTTATCCAAAGAATATCTCTTTGATTCCACCTGAAAAATCTCCTTGGAAATAAGGTTGAGGTGGCAGCAATGCTGAATGTACTGGAGCTGCAGCTCTGCAAGGGAACCTGCTGGTACAAACAAGTCCACACCTGTAGTAGGAACAGAAGCTGCTTTATAGAAGCAGTCAAGGTCAATACTATATAAGTGAAAGAAGCAATGTAATTTGTTAAACACTTTGTCTTCCTTGCTTCAGCTATATCTGGCTGCAGTCAGCAAGAGAGGCAAACTGATTGATAGGTGCAGTTATCCCATGTCTGCAACATGGCAAGGAGCTTTAAGTTACCTTAATTCATATAATTGCAGGCCTTTGGCAACAAAGGTGAAACTGCAAAAAACATACCATAAATGCCCTTTCTCAGGTGGTATTCTTACATTTTTCACTGGCATACTTTATATAGATGGATATCAACCTGTATCTTCTAAAATTGAAGGTTCAGAGCCATATAAGCTACTCTAGTGTTAGTTCCAAATAAGCACAAACAGGTTCCTGAGTCAGTGTTTTCTGGATGAAAGGCAGTTTTTCCACTGAATTAATAATGCTGGAGTATATCCTAAATCTGCAGTGACTCTGGCCATAGAAATTCTGTCAGCATCAAGTATACTTGGGGAAAATTCCAAAGTATAACATTACCTGAACCTTAAAGTCTGCTGGAGAGGTGGCCAAGATTATTCAAACAAATATCTTTCTAAAATTGTAGTTTTGACTAACTTCACATTATCTTCAGATTTTAAACTAAATTTGCCAAATGATTTAAACCAAAAAAAAAAAAAAAAAAAAAAGAAAAGAAATTGTGAAGGCAGAGTCAGAGAAAAACTAAACCAGAATGTGGGAAACTGTATTTAAACCTTTTTTCAGGACAGTTATTTATGCACGTCTTCCAAAAGGAGATCATAGTTTATTCTACCTCACCCTAGTGAGCTCCAATAACAGCTATTCTGTATAGAGGCACATATATTAACAGGCAAAAGAGAATTCTTGGTGACCAAGAGGGAAGACTGAATATGGGGAGTTGTTTTGGTTTTCTTTGTTGTTCAGGGTATGTTCTGCTGCCACAAAGTTTGGTAATATGGAGAAATGCCAAATGGTTGCAGGATTGCTACTTAGCTCAGTCAGAAGCAAAAGATACAGAATATAAGACCATGAAAGAGAAAATGTATTGTTCTAGAATTTTCTAAACAGCAAAGATGGCATCATTTTATGCCTTTTGACCTTGTTAACATACAGATATTCTCTATCACTCAGGGACAGAAACAGGATACAAGGACAGATTGGAGCTTTAACCTGATGGGGAATGATTGTCTTCAACCGTCTTCAGGGAATACATGCTGGCCCATAAACTGTGTGAAATCCCAATTTAGTGAATACACAGTAGCATGTGTGTGCATGCAGAGAAATTCACACAGCTCAGGTGGTATAAAAATTTCATATTATTTTGTACTTACTGCATTGTAGAATTCTTGCTCTGCAGCCTAGAGCAGGAGATCCCTATGGCTGTACAAGACAGTCGAGCTTTTTACCCTTTCTTTGGAAGATGAAATGTCCATTAGTATTTTTTAACTTCTTTATAGATTCAGTGATTCAAAAAATATTCTAAATTCAAGTACTAAAAGATTTTAGCAATTATGTCTCTGTCCTAATTTCTCTGTGGATCTGATAAGACATTGAAAGAACCTTCCAGAAATGTAAAAAGTTTTTCAGACTGGTGATTACAACTTTGCAAACATCAGTTCACCTAATTCTTAAAACAGTCAAGACAAAGTGGTAGGCAAGTAATGCTAGTAATTTAAATATCTGACTGAATGAAGTCAGCAATGAGGCCTACAAGAAGAAACTCTGGATCTTAATCCTGTGTCCTTATTTTGCTTTTTGCCCCTTTTTCAGTTTTGCTTTCTTGCCACATAATATTCATTTGATGGTGGAAAAAGAAGACATTACAGAGTTGCACATGGTTTTGAATGAAGTAATTCAGAAAGACAAGTGACTGATTACAACCACACAGTGCCCTAAACCTTTGCTGGGATTAAGACCTGAGGGAAATTTTGCCCCTCTCCACTTTGCACTGAACTCCTTGACTGTGCTAAAAATCTCTCATTTCCTCCTGACACAAGTGTGAGAAGCCAAGGGCAATGCAGAATAGGTGATGGCATTTATTGAAAAGATGTAAGGAGTATGCAAACTGCTTGCTGGTGTTCAAATTACCAGCAATTTAACACATCTTTCTAGCAAATCATCCAAAAGTCTGAAATAATTCACCCGCAGCCTTGTAGAAAGAACTCGTTAACCAAACGTGCTCCTCAGCAAAGAGTTGTGACCTTGTCTGTGGTTAAAATTTGTTTAAAATGTAGGAGAAAATCTTGGCCAATTTTGTGGTTTTGTTGCTGAAGTCTACATAAATATTTATGTACTGAGATATTGTTTTTGAGGGTGTTTTCTTCCCAGGGATTCATTAAAAACTACTTGTTAAAATGTTCCACATGCTTGGGGCACTGCAGCAGTTAAATAACATATTAAAAGCCACACATTCTGCGAGGCAACTTCAATTTCATGAAGGCAGGGCCAAGGAACAAAAAGGCTCAAAGAAGGGTGAAAGCTAAAAGTTGACACACATCATTAATTAATTTTTGCAATCTGCTTATCACATCTACTCACACACACTGAGGCCACTGGAAGAGGTGAAGATTTTAACGGAGAAGGGAGAGACACTTCCCACCTCCTCTGTTAGCAGGGCTGAAAGTCCTCAGCTAATGTCATCAAATAATGGAGGAGTCGTGTTTTAGCACAAACTCCTGTCCTGAGTTGGGCTGGGAGGGTGAGTCTGAGAGTGGACAAACAGAAAAAAGGTTTCTGTATTCTGGCTACAGGCCTGGTATTAACTATGTTAGAAAAGTCCTCAGCAGTACTGTAGGAATTTAATGAAATATTAGGCTTTTTCTTCCAAGTTTTAAAATACTCTGGATCAGATTTACATCATATTTTTAATAATAGAGGGCTAAAGACTTTTTCCAGCAGAAGCAAATGGTACAAAACCAAGACTAAGGTAGAGATAAATGACTTTCCCTGATATCCAGCACTGGAGATGGTAACAAATGTGACATATTTATCTATTCGGGCAGTGTCTCATTTCTATGAACTATGCTAAATTATTTTTTATAGGGAGAGACACACTATGACTCTATATTGTTATTACAGTACTACCTGGAATCAGTAGCAGAGTAAGAATCCGATGTTTTACACACAGAGAAAGACAAGAAATTGACCCACATATCTAAGAGTTCACAGCCATATTAAGTACTCCTCTGAACCAGATTTTACTCTGGATATGTCACAGGAGAGGTCAACAGCTTCTTCTTATTTTTTTTTTTTTTTTCCCTGTCCTGAAGGAAAATGTCATATAGTAAAGGGCAATATACACACCAATGTAAAGCATTTGTGAACTTTATCTTTCCTGAAAAAGACAAAATCTGATATTTTTTCTTTCCTCCTATTAAACTTGATTTAGAAATTCTTTCTTGCACTCTTAGCATCTGCAGCACTACTGCAGGTGTTCCATGCTGGCTGGCAGAGCGTGGACTAATTAATACCATCCAGGAAATGTAATTAGTTAAAATGATACTGATAAAACCTATTTGTCTGAAGGTATCTTATTATTTTTATGTTACTCTACAGTGTAGTCACAGCCTGTGGATGGAAATCATTTACCCACACAAACATGTCTTGCACAAGCAGCTTGTTCAAACACTGGCTGTAGTCAAAGGACAGCAACACACATTTACAGAAGGTACTTCATCCTGACTGAAAGTCTAAAATAGTTGGGATGAAGACTTCAATTACTGTCTTTGAGTGGACATCTCACTTTTTAATATCATAGAAACACAGACTCAGAGAACAATTTGATTTGAAAGCATCCTTAAATATCATATAATTCCAAATTGCCTGCCATGGGTAGGGACACCTTCCACATGTAAGTTTTATTCAGTGGAATTACTTCTACTCTAAGTTCCAGCCTTGCGAGATGGGTGAATTCTTGCATCAGGCCAGGCCAGTTCTTGTACTGCTGTCCCCAGCTGTTCCCAGCTTATAGGCTTAGCTCTATTTTCTCTGTTTTTCAAGCTTTAGTGCTTACAATTTTTATTTTTCCTAGAAGCCTTGGAGTCTAGAAGTCATCTTGTTATCTGTTTTTAGAAGTAGTTCTAGAAGAAAGGCAGAGAAGCTTGTGAATTAGCAGGACTCTAGAGTCCAGAGTTTTAAAGCAAAATACTAGGATGTCTACTGGATTTTGAGCAAGGATAATATAGAATTATGTAGTGAGAAGGATATGGAGAATGACCTCGGACGTTTTTGTTTTCTGTGTTAAACAAAAAGCAATCAATGACCTGCCCATAGTTATAGAACACATGTCAAGTTCTTCATTCCAGCTGTGTTGTCATTTCAGCTTTAATCAAAAGGTCCTGATCCTGCCAAGAAACTCCCCTTCTGTAGACATCTGCATTCATGCAAAATTTCTGCCAAACTCAGAGGCTCTCAGCAGGCAGGAAGGGAGCTGACCTTGTACACTGAACAGAACTGAAGGTTAGATAGGCAAGGAACACAGCCAGTGTGTCCTAGCAATGACTTGTAAAAGACAGTTTTTACAGCATATAATATTTTTTCTAATGTGAAACGGTTTTTTGTTTGTTTGTTTTTTTAATGGCATTTGCATTGAGAATATCCTGCAGCAAGCACTGCTGTGAAGCCATCTGCAGCTACAACTGCAGACTTGGTGGAGGCAAAGGCCATGATGATAGTGTTACCTGAAACAGGTAGGATAAAGAGCCATTCTACAATGACCAAAACCAGAAGCCTTTACTCATTGAAATCAAAATACGCTGTTGAAGTTAATATAACCACGTCCGGAAAAAGGACACTATTAGGTCTCCTCTTTGCCTTTGCTGTATTTTCTCTGAAACTTGATATATTTTGCACTTTTGTTCAGCCTCAGTTTAACTTTACAACACAATGGGACTCACTCTACTTACCTTCTCCCTGCTGCCACAGTTTCTTTGGAAAGTCACTGCATAGGTCAAGCAGAACTTTTGTTGTCATGTTGATGTGTCCTTATATACAAAAATGCCAGAGTGATATTGTATTTTACTCCTTCTCTTTCATTTTTCCCTCCAAGGGTAATTTCAAAGCAGCTTTTAGGAAAAAAAGACTTAGGTCATGATAAAGCAAAAGTGACCATTGACTTCAGCAGATGCTGGATTAAGTCACCGTGTTGTGCCCATTCCTTCCTGTTGCCTGACAGTTAAAGTTGATATGAAATATTCTGGTGAGTAGGAAAATTTGTTTGTAGGAAATTGCAAATCAGCCCTTCTTTAGATCTGAAATGAGAACATATGCTCTAATAGAATGGAAAAAACAGAGGTGACAGAATTGAGATTTTCTTTGCTACTAAGATTGATGCTTCAGAGATTCACCTAATGGTAAATAAGACCTTGTGTTTATCTCTGCTTTCACTTTTCCACTGAACCATGAGAGACAAACAATAGGAAGAAAGTCACAGGAAAAGCCTAAGGACTGGCAGGGAAGGGAAATTATCTGTCATAGAGAGAGTTGAGGCTGGGTTCTGCTGTGCTTTGCAGTCACTGGGGCAGGTATGTGAGGTGACAGTCCCCCATGCTCCCCTTGCAGATAGCTCAGCTCTGACATGATGGATGGCCAGGCCACTCAGCAAGGTCAAAAGAAATCTCCATAGCACAGATGGGAAAAGTGCTGTGAGATAGTTTCATTGCAAAAAAATGTCACACAGGGAGAAAAGAATGATTTATCCAGGTGAGAAATATTGCTGCAGCACAATTTCTTCTACCTAACCTGAGCTGTGCTGCCAAGATTTCAAAGCAATAGAAAAGGAAAGGCCCAAAGCCTGCAGCCTCTGAGAGCTGGGTCCTGAACACCTTTATGCTTGGCAATATAATACAATTGTCTGGGAGCTCACGAAAGCCAAAGGGACAGCAGGGACCAAGACATTAGTCGTGTGTTTGACCTTTGCTGTTCATGCTGTCTCCCTCAGGCAAATTGTAGGCTTTAAGGGTGGAAGACATTTGTTCTGATGGCACTTAGCTTGTTATATTGCCTGAGGAGACAGATTATGGTGAGTCTGGGTAGAATGAAAGAGAAAAGAATGATGGAGAAGAAAGAAGAATGAAACATAGAAAATTCCTACTGATTCTCTGGATTTTAAACACTCTCTGGGCCTCTTTTCCCAAGCTGTGCCCTTCACTTTCAGGTGGTTCTCCTGCCACTATTAAACAGGTTCGTAGGGTAGTGGGAATATGGGAATGGCTGCCTATCCTTCCTATCTTCTCTCCTTTATTTCTATGTCTAAGAAAGCTTTCCCCCCAGCCATCAAGTCCATATAGCCAGAGCAGGGGAGCTATGTCAAATTAAGTGTGTGTGCAAGAAAAGAGAATAAAAGTCTGCTTTGAATTTTAACTGAAAATCTCTCACCCTTTGGAAGGAAGATGTAGAGAGGACCCCAAAGATTACTTTAAAAATGGTTAATGAAGATCAGGATGATCACAATTGTGTAGACAACTGCTCCAAGAGGCAGGAAATGCAGAATAACTTTGGGTTTAACTTCTTCCATACTTTCAAACAAAAGTGTGCTCATGCCTAAAAATATACACAGCTGCAATTGTTCCCAACTTCCTCTCCTTCCTTTCACATAAAGTGTGAAAGTGTATTTTTGGCTCTCCAGTACTCTACAACAGGTCACACATGGACATCAGTGAGGTGGTGTTCTTCTAGGTCAGTCATGATTGAAAGGAGGCTGGAAGGGCAGGAAGAAGAAGATAATGAAAGCATAAATAATTCATGTGTATATGGAAAATTATTAATAGCATGTGATCCCACTCATAAAGTCACATAAGATTCTGCAGTATGTTTGTGTCATATTGAGCTATATTTCTAAGCTTATATTTAAATAACTGAATGACCACTTGGTCTTCAAAATTACTCAGGGCTCAGCAGCAATTACTAGTATTCACTTCTTTCAGTTTTCTGTGGAATTACTCAACACTAAAAAAAAAATAAAAAAATCCCATACAAATGAATGAGTGAAAAATGAAGTATGTTAGCATAGTACTCTCATTATCTGCTTCTATTTTCTGAACTCTTATTCTCTTACTAGCTTCCTTCAGAGTATGCCTCAACTTCTACCATACATTTCTGAAACTTATTCTTGAAAAATGCTTCCAAGGTTAGAGACTGGTGTAATTCTAGGTCTATGGTGGTCGTAAAGGCAATTAAAAACTATATATTCTGTCCCACTTAAAAAATAAAAAAGTATGATAAAAAATGCCCTGAAATAAAGGAACGAGATTAAATAGCAGTTTGTAGACTATAATCCCAGCTGGTTTCTGCAGTCTGTTTTTTAGTTTTAGATGTTTGCCCCAGGCCTTTGACAGTCACATCTCATCATGTACTTGCACTAATGACCATCAGAAGAGAGACCATCCAAGCAATTCTGGTTGTTGACTAATTATTGCCACAAGGAGCCTCCCAGTTGTTGTGTCCTCTCCCTCTTGTGCATGATTTAGCTTTCTGTATCTGCAAAAAATAGACCTTGAGAAGGATGAGAAAAGGCTTGCTTATATTTTACACAAAGAAACAGCTTTCAAAGTGTAGGGCCAGACCCAAGGGTGTGAGTATGGCTCCCCACGAGTTGGTGTGGTCATCAGAGGTACCGAAATATCCTGACGTTCTTTGATTACTCTTTCAGGAAAAGATAAAAGATGGTGTTTAAACTTCCATTCCCAGCTTGCCTTAGAGCTGTTGCCTCTTCATCAGGCTGAAATGTCTGGACAGTGAAAAAGGTTTACAGGAGCTCTTCTGGGCTCCCATGTTGTCTTGCTGAGCAAAGTCAAGCAAGTCACAATTAACTTATAAATTAGGTACTGTCACACCCTCCCTGCAGGGGCAGTGTCCAGAACAAGTGACATTAGAAGAGGCCATCAGGATCTTTGGAAGAAGGAAGAATTTTTGTGCCAAGTGTTGGTGGGAATAGTAACAGACTGAAGCCTGAGCCACTAACTTGGAAGCAAAACATGTGTTTGACAGTACAGGAAAACAATGTTCAGGGAGTGCAGAGCTGGAGTTTTAGGCCAGCTCTCCTCTGTGTTGAAGAGCACAGTTGCAAAATATGTTTTCTACGTTTCATTGTTCTTTTCTTCTCCCTCTCATTCTTTTCTTTCTTCCCTTCTACATCACCAGTTCATTTTCACTTCTCCCAGTTAAGCTCTATAAACCCATGTTCAGACTCATGTCTAATTCTATTTAATCTGTGGCTCATAAGATTCAAAAACTATAAGTTTATCAAATGATGTGTACGCAGTGATGAGGAAAGTGCTCATTTTGTATGGTGTTTCTGAGACTCAGTCTATTGTGCCAATAAAACAATGAAAGAAAAAAACTAGGAAAAAATGAGTATTTTTTTTTCCTTATGAACTAACATAGTGAGATGAGAAACTGACTGGCTGAAAATCACAGAGAGTGAGACATCATTTTGGTCATCCTGTGGAATTTCTTGAGACAGAATTCCAGTGATATGAAAAAAGTCACAAAGACTTAAGAAGTTAATGGACTCATCAATGCCAGAAGAATCTGTCTCTGGCTGTGACAGCTCTTCTGGGTTCCAAAATCCCTGAGATGCAGATGCCTGAAACTTGGGAATATGTTCTGGCAAAGTATTACATTTACTCTGTTCTTTCAGTCCTTTTTAAGCATCCACTATGGGCCAAGACAAGATCCTGAGCTATTGGAGAGGTGATCTGATCCCATACATATTCTCTTGGGAAAATCTCATTGTTTTGAATAGAACAGGTGTTTTCCAGGGAAGAAAGAAGGCATATTATCTCTCTGTGTGTGATCAAACTTGCACTGGCATATCCCAGGACCAGAGTGAAACTTTCATACATTCTGTGCAAATCTCCAGGTTTTTCTTGGCTTGCAAATACAGTAAAAATTTATTTAAGAAAAAAGTTATTTTCCAGCCGTTCTTCAGATGGTTCAAGTTGTTCTACAGAAAAAAAAAAAAATCTGAAATTAACTATCACTCCAAATTAGAAAAAAGTGGAATTTATTTTTTTTTATTCTGGACAAAAAATCTATTAAAATATATAGATTTGAACTGTTAGGTTTCATTGCATTTATATTTTGTTCTTTTAGCTTGATTTACCTTCCAGGTGGTATTAGTCAACCCCAATATGCATTTTACATTGTTTGCTTCCTAATTATTCTTTTACAAGACTTGTTTGAAATGTAAAATGAAATGTATTTAAAACTGTGTTACAATTGAGAAAGAAGCACATGTAATGAAAACTCACATCTGTGAGCCTTTCAAGGGCTGCCACAAGCTGTGGCACTTCAAATAAAGTGATGTGAGAGGTCAAAATTTGCCAAAGGCCAGAAGCTGTGCTACCTGAGGGAAAGCCAAATAGACTCCATCTATGGGACCAGGATAAAAATCTATTTCTTTTTCTGTTTCTTATCTCTCTAGTGACAGGAATATCCCTTATCTGTTTCATTTCTCATATATAATATAGCATATAACAGCTCCATGATTCTGTGTGCTGTTTGTCACAGATTGAAATCAGTTTTCAACTTCTACTGCTCTGGTGGAACTACTACTGTCACTGAGGAAGGCAATGAGAGTCAAAACAGTCCTTTCAAGGACCTTGAGAGGTACAGCTCAGTTATCTGAGCCTGAGACTCAGGAATTTTTCAATTATAATCCTAAATCATACAAAAAAAAAATAACATTACTTATTCAGCTGTTTGTCTTTTTCTTATGCTTTGTGCAGAAAAGGTAGGCAAGCCAAGAAATAGAGAGAAACTACTCCTTTAGATTTTGGTTGTTGGAGTGGTAAATAAACTAAATGTTGGATTAAGGTGCTTCCTATGAAGCTGACATCTTCTCATATCTCAAAATATTAATCATGAACAAATAATGAGATTTTTAGCATAATAAAGACAGAGTTTTCCTAAGTTTGCAATCACATATTCCAAATAATATCTCATTTGCACCTTTTTTTTAAAAAAATAATCCATTTCAAAAGGCTTTATTGAATTTTCATTCAGAAGAGAGGCATTAACTTTGGAAAATAAGCAAGTGGAAGTGTTACCAAAGCTAGGACATGGAGACCATTAGAATGCTCACAGTGGCCTCCTGTGAGTCTGCAGAATTTTAATCCTTATCTAAACTGTTTGCAAATTGACAAGGGTATCTTGACATTTGGTGTAAGGACCTGGCCACAGCTTAGATAATGACTGCTACATTATTTTCTTTCTTAATTGAAATTTAATTGAACACTGTGCTGATAAAGCACCCAATTGATTATTTGCTGCTTACTTTTGTGCCATGGGTACACGTGCTCTGAGATTCTCTGGTTTGCTGAGCATTTCTCCTGGCCAACACAGCCAGTGGGACATTTTCCTTAACCCTTTTATAATACCTTAAAGAGCCTCTCCAGGAGCCTGTGCTCTATTTATACTCTACTTTTTTTTTTTTTTATTGTTTTTAAATTTTGTAAGTAGGAAAAGAGTGTAGCTATGGCCACATTTTCAGGGATGCAGTGAGAACTTCAGGATGTCCGATTCATTTTCTTCATGGACTAAATCAGTTGTTTGAGGCCAGAAATAGAAAGAGACTCATCTACAGTGATGAACTTGTAGATATTTAGCAACTGAAATCTGTACTAAGTTGGCAAAGATGTCCTAAATGAAACACAGTTAGAGAGACAGACCTCTCAGAAGAGCTTTTCAGGAGTTCAGAGAACGATTTATGCATATTTTACATGTCATACATATTCACCATGACCAAATAATCTGTTTACCAGGGGATCTAAACAAGCTATAGAAAAAGGCAATAAAATGGCTGGAGAATTAGGATGTTTCGGTCTGAAAAAAAAAAAAAAGAAAAAAGAAAAAAAGAAAAAGAAAAAAGAGACAGAAAGGGAAACCTGAAGAAGCTTATAAATCTATGAACAACATGAAAGAAAATGAATAGGGAAATATCAGTTCATTTACAAAGATGAGTACCAAGAGGCATTATCAAACAGCACATTTTAAATAAATTAAGACTAAAAATCAAGAAATAATTGCTGCAGAATCGTACAGAGGCCAAAAACATAGATTAATGTTTAAAAAAGAATAGCAAAATACCAGAAAGGAAGGTCCTTCAGAGCCTATTAAGCATGAATATTTGGATTCAACATCTGTTTCAGAAAACCCTAACCAACAGATTGCCAAAATCTGAGAGTGCTCACTGAGGTGGTATTTTGTTGAGAATATCCTTGGATATAAGCTTTTTTAACTTGTAAAATATTTTTCAGAATTGGACTGGGCTTGCAAAGGAAGACACTAAAATGTACATGCTGACATATGTGTATGTAGTAGATGTCATCCTACTCACCACTATCAAGAATAAATAACATATTATGTACCTATTTAGTAGTTTAGATATTGAACTTAGATACTGAATTTCCTTCTTTGCCAGGACCCTCAGTATCAAAAGCTGGTAATCCATCTCCTTGCAAATAAGATACAGGAACAAGAGGCAATTCTGGTGAAGATTCTGGTGGAGATTTTTCTTATGATCTCAGTAAGTTGCTAGTTCCTGTAGTATTTCTGGGTTTTATGAGAGCAGACACAAGTTAATTAAAGACTGTTCCTAGTTATTTGTTCTGTTTGATCCAAATGTACTGTGAGACTTTTTTGTTGCCTGTTGCTTTTGTCACATCCATTTCATAAGCTCACATTAAGACCAGAGAGTATCCCACATTTTCTGAGTCACCATCTAAGTGGCTGGGAAACTGGTGAACACCTTCTGCAACATAAATTCTCTGGAGCATCAGCATTCATCAAAATCAGAGTCTGATTGATTTAGAAATCGAGCTTTAATTTATTATTTGATGAATTAAAAAAAAATGATGGTTCTGAGTCACATAGTGGAATCCAGAAGCAACTGCCTCTTGAGTATCATAAAGTAGAGGTAGAAATCAAAGCCTCTGATCTAGATTTAGATTAGATCTTAGTAATAAATTCTTCCCTGAGTGGGTGGTGAGGCCCTGGCACAGGTTGCCCAGAGAATCTGTGACTGCCCCATCCCTGGAAGTGTCCAAGGCCAGGCTGGACTGGGCTTGGAGCAACCTGGGATAGTGGAAGGTGTCCCTGCCCATGGCTGGATGGTCTTTAAGGTTCCTTCCAACTCAAACCATTCTTGGATTCTATGACTCTGTGATCTCAGTACATAACATAAACTAACATATAAATCCAGTTCCTCTTATCCTGACTTTTTTCCTACTTGGCTTCTTCTATTTCTTTTCCTCTCTAGTAAACTGTGCTTTATTTAACCACAGTATAAATATATCTCTCTTCAATGTCTTTCCTGCATGATAGAGTGAATCTTGAAAATTTTCAATAAAATAAACACACAAGGAGGGAAACTATGTAAGAAAATAATGCAGCTGAGAGACCAGACTCTAATTTATTTGTAACTCTCTATTTTCTTGACTGTAGGTAGCACTTCCCTAATTGATACCAACTGATAATTTCACCCTTTCCACTTAGACATTAAAGGAGGTAATGAAAATACTGAACTCAAAGCCTGATCAGATAGTGGAACAATTTGCTTAATGAGCTAATTATGGCCTTGCTATGACCTTCCTGGAAAGCTGAACTGTGTTTGTAATTAAAAGATGTACAGACCTGTCCTGATGAGTGCAACGAACTGAACTGAAAAGCTCAGGAGTTCCAGCTCTGCCCAAATGAGGCCACTCAGACGATGTGTGCACATACGTGTGTGTGTGTGTGTGTGTGTGTGTGTGTGTGCACATGTGTGCTCTCCATCAGCACTGTCTCATCAAACACCTTGTACTTACAACCAGTAGAAATGCTGTAGTAACCTCCATCTCCATACCGCTTATATTTACATCCCCCTCTGCATGCAGCATGGAATAACCAGATTTAGTAGTTGCCATGAAACCAATTTTTGCTTGTTTTTAACTAGGCTCAGGTTCCCATGTGTCTTCTTGCCATGAGCATCTCAGTTGGATGTCATGGCTCATCCAGGAGAGGCGCAGTATTGTCTGTGGAACTGCTGTCACATGCAGCATATAGTTAAGGCACTCTAAAGACTACCTCATGAGTTTCCAGGCTTGTGTTAGCCCCTTAGTATTTGTGACAGGTGTTGGATGTGCTGACCTCTATACCTTCACACTTGATTCTTTCACTCTGTGCTTATATGAGGAATGATTTTCATCTCTGTTGTATCGCATAGTGAATGCAAACCAAGCTGCAAAGGAAAAGGAGGGAAAGATGTTAAAAAAATGAAAAAAGGCATCTGAGTATATGCAGTGTGGACAAACAATTTAAAAAGAAGTCTATCATTATGTTAGTTGCCCTCCCTAGTGACTAGCATTCTTTCCTGATGTAAATTCTTTAGAATTGGGTTGTTAAAAAGGCTCTGAGAAGTTGAATCCACAGGGATCTTATTAATGCAGACCAGTCTTACTTTAATATCAAAGAAAGCCATAAACTTAGACACAGTCTATAGTTATATTTCTGATACAGTAGTTTTCTATCATCTCATTAGTCCAGAACGACTGGAGTTTATTTCCCTTTATTTAACAGTTTGTGTATACACTCTTGTTTAAGAGTTTGAGTGAGTTTTGAGTGTGAGATAGACTGTATGTTACAGATGTTGCATGGAGCACAGTTTGTGAATTCATCACTCATAGAGACCTAAAAGTAAGAACCAAAGTATAACAGGATAGCAGGATTCAACTCATGGACAGGATGAGAATGTTAAAGAGAAGGAAGGAATCACTAATTTCCAAAAATGACAACAGGCTTAACAATAGTCTCTCTTCAAGTGGAGTTTGTTTGCTGTTTTTTACATTTCTTATGGCTTTATGAATATAAACCATTGACTGCAAATGTGTCAGTTAAGAAGGTTCTGAGATGCAAGTTCACTTAAGCATAACTCGTCATGGAATTCTTCTTTTTATTTAAAAAAACTGGTTCCTGCCTATATCAAAAGGTACTGCAGACAAAACAAACATGCTCTTTTCTGGTTGATGATTGCATTTATATGCTTTTCCATATATATGTACATATACAGATATACACATATAACAAAATCAGGGGAAAAGAATTCGAACTTCTAAAACACTACAATCCTCTTGTTATGTTTTAAAGCTTGAAGTTTGTTTTCAATTTTCCACTAAGGTAACATCATGTGTGATGGTCAGAAGACAATTTAAATACCTCTGGCAGTATTCATCTCCCTGAGTGTGTGACCTCAAAGGAAAAGAAATCCTTACTGAAGGACAGGGCTGCTTCAGAGATCTCTTTCAGGCCACTCATCTCTATGGTACTTGATAATCTTGAATAGTTATCTATGAGGTTCCAACAGACTTACAGTAACTCCTTTGGCTTCTGTAAGTGATGCAGACCCAGAGCTGGGAAGTTTGGCAGGAACACGTGGTCTAATTAAATGTACCTGTGACATCTGGGACTAAAGAAGCTTGGGGAGAGCAGACTCCTTCCACAGAGGGTCCCACATCACTTTAGAGGAGTCACACTCAGGCTGTAGTCTTTTCTTCATCCTGTGTTTTAGTATCTCCTGTGTGACTCACAGGTTCAGCTTCCCTCTCTCCCTTCATCCTGCACTCAGATCCTCAAATTCTGGGTGCAAGGTCTACCCAGTTCTGAGCTATGACTCCTAGCATTTTATTCCTTTTAATGGACAAATATGAAATGTTAGGACAAAACTCTCTGCCCTCTCTTCACCTTTTTCCATGCTGGGAGAGGTGCTGGACTGAAGCAGAATGTTCAGGATGGCAAGTGACAACTGCATGATACCCCAAATAGCACAGGCCTGTTGGGGATTCCAAGCTGTGAGAGCAGCAGCCAAGAACAAACCTGGCAGTCAGCAGCACCTTGGGAGCAGAACTGCAGCTGAGATTATTCTTTTGTTGCATCCCAACATCCAGAGATATTCCAAGCAGGAAGGAGTTAAAAGCTTCACTCTTAGCTGAATTCAAAAAACATTCATCCACTGACTTCTCCCCTATCTCTTTGGCTGTTACTATTTTTGTTAAGATATGACTTCCCCCATAACCTTCTGCTTCAATAAACAAATACACAAAAAATTGAAAAACTTTGCTTTCCTGATTAAGGTAGCTACTCTCAGAGGAAGCTGATGTGCTCTGGATTTCCTCTCCCTACCCAGGCATCTCCATGAAATGTCCTATCAAGTTCCTCTCGGAGTTCTGTATAAGCAATGATGAGACACAGCAGGTCTGTAGGTGACTCAGCACAGATACAGCCTGAATTTATTCTCTGTAAGTACTTTCTTCACTCTCTAAAGAGCACAGATTGGCTTAGATTTTGACTTTGTTCCTTCTTCTAAATACCTGCCGTTGTCAAGGATGAATCCAGCTTTGCATGTACGGATCTATGGCCTCGGGAGGGGTGAGGGCTCAAACACATCCTTTTCATTGGCATTTCCCACTGTGCAGGAGGTTTCCTACTCAGTAACAGAGGTGCAGCACCTTGGAGAGGTGCTGAGCATGAAATTTGAAGAGAGCCCTGGTGCCTTGGTGGTGTATACACCATTCAAGGTAGTGGTTGTTTGTGGAACAGTAATGCCTGTCTCAGTGATCTGAATTAAATGTTATGAATCTGTCTATGAACCTCTTAGAAACCTTGGGAAATAACAGAATCAACGAAACCAACCACACCACAGCGCACTTTGCATCTTGCCAGCATGAGATTTGGTGCAAGTACAACCTGGAAAATAAAAATCCAAGGCTGTGAAAATTATTCCCTTATTATAACATAGTAGTTGTATTTTCTAAAAATTATGTTGTGCTGTTACTATGACAACAACTTCAAAACCTTCCCATTACCAGATGGATCATGTTAAAAAAAAAATGAACTTATAGAAAGGAGTTTACCATTAATTTTCTCCCTTTTTATCTCTGGATATTACACAAAGTGTTATAAATATTTATAAGTATTTAACTTAATCAACAATGTCTATGAAACTAGTTATTCTATTAGCAGAAGCATTCAGGTACAAGGCCTGAATGGGAAGAATGTTTCTGCTAACGAGGGTGGGACCAGACGAGTATGGAGGAGGGGAAAATATTTCTTTCTCTGTTTCCACAGTGATAAGCAATGTTTGGTTAATAACTTAAAATTGAGAAGCCTTTCCTTCTACAAGGAAACAATTTCCCCACTGTTATTTTCTTCTTGCAGGCATCCTGTTTAGATTCCCTTGAAATGTTGGTGTTTGCTGTCAGAAAGAATAAAAACAATTGGAAAAGAAGGAGAGTATCTTCAAATAATATGAAAAAAAATAATAATATGAATACATTATATTCTATTTCAGCAAATTTGAAAATTAAAACAGGCATCCAAAATTCGTCATGAACTAAATAAATAACATTTTCTAACTTTACAGATGACAAAATCTCAGACAGATGCTAAGTGATGCAATGATTGTGTGCCATCCATGCGCCCAGATAAATATTTAGGATTAATGTGCAAAATTTATAACATGAAACCAATTCATTACATGGTTACACATAAGCATGGCATGTACAGCCTAAGAAAGTCTTGACCTACAGCCATTTTAGACAGCGGGCTGATACCCAACAAACTATTGGAGCACTTATTGGCAGTGTCACCATCTCAGGTTCTCTGAAGAACATCAAAAGCAGTGCTTGCCATCACTCTTACTATTTTGAGATTTCTTATCACTTTTTCCCTTTAATTATGTAATTGGAGGCTGAATTTTCGTATCTGTCAAGCTTCATATGAGTTTTCCATATATCTCTTCTGGTCATTTGATAAATATTCGAATTATTTAATAAATGCACTGGTCATTTAATAAGTACTCTCTGGTACTCCAGCCTCAGAAACTGGCCGTTTCTATCTCTACTGCTTTGCTCAAGGCTTTGCTTTATCCACGCTGAAAGAACTTCCTCACCTATTTTTGAGGAATAACTCATTCACAGAATTCCATAAAATCTTTTCATCTTGGGTTACATCTGGCAACAACCCAGCTTTTCCTTACATTCGTCTTTCCACATCACTATAATATGGTTGTCCCATTATTTAATGTTTTCTTTATTAAAGTATTTAATGATCAACCCTGTCTCTAAAGGCCAGGAGGAACAGATATTCCTGTACCTGAAATGCAGCAGTTTTGGGAAGGTTACTGGACTCTCTGCATCTCTGTGCTACATGAAGGCTCCTATTTCAATAAAATATAATGCAGTTCAGAAGAGGTTAAGAGGTTGAATTTCAAATGAAAAATAATTTCCACATCAAAGAATTCTCTTAATACAAAACCTTATTTAAAATGCATCTAAGTGTAGCTGGTGTTTAATTCATTGTACTGCAATGACTTTATATGCAGCCTTTCAATTAGAGGTCTGGCTGCAAGTATCTATATGTGAAAAATTATAACAGAGTTTAATACAAACAATCTGTTTAGTAGATGGCATATATTTTTCAGTTGATTTCTAGAATAAAATGGAGACGTTGGTGTCGAACCTCTAAAGATTTAATTGCAGTAAGTTCAAAATAATTATGAGAAATTTAGTATGAAATAAGCATTTGAAAAAGGTGCCTAAGCTCTAGAAATGAACACGGAAAACTCCAAGGGATTGGGGGAGAAATAAAAAATAGAAATTCATAAAACCATAGAATGGGTTGGGGTGGAAGGGACTTTAAAGTCCACCTTTTTTTGACTCCCTACTATGGGCAGAGACACCTTCCACTAAGTTGGTCAGGGATGGGGCGTCCACAGCTTCTGTGGGAAGTGCCTCAGCATCCTCTGTGTAAAGTACTTCTTCCTAACAACTAATCTGCCATTCCCCCTTGTCCTATCACTGCCATATACAAACTCCTTCCAAAACACCCCAAGAAACCTTCTTTTCAAATTCTTTCTTATGGTGAAAACCCTTTGATTATTCACTGTTTCTCTGCGATAAACGCTTTACATTTGTACAAACAGAAGTGAGTAGATCCTCACCTGGTTTTAACTGATCTGTTGACATTAATGGAGCTTTGTCAAGTTTTATTGTGAAACATCCCAGAATAATCCCAGATGTAGTAAATCCCATACAATTCATGATGATGTTTAGAAAGAAAAATTTTTAGTACCAGCGAGATATGGGATTTTTTAAAAAATTACTTTTATTTTTTGCTTGCTAAAATATAACAGCCAAAAATTGTTCAAAATGACATTTTATAGAACATGTATCTGCTTTGACTCTGTCCTTCAGTTCTGTCTTAGTAAAATAAACAGTATAAAAATGCAGGCTCGAGCAGCAGGCCCATGAGCATCCAGGCATCTTCTTTAACTGTTGTCATATGATCCTGGGAAGCATTTATATCCAGACTAAATGGTGCTTTCCCTTCCACATGGTTCAAAGGATAGCATCATAGAAGGAGTGCTCTGAACGGGAGTGGGAAAGGACACTTCCTCTCAGTGGCTGACAGCTTAGCCATATTATCCATTGCTCTCAGACACTGGCTTGATTTAATTAATAGTATTTAATTAATATGAGCTATTCTTAAAGAATCCCATTGACAGGTATGAATTTCAGTATGATTTTCAAGTACAGAATAAAACATTGCCAAGGGGAGATGTGCTTTATACACAATTTATAATTTTGAGATTTTATCAGAGTGAGTAAAGAATGATTTAAAAAAGGCAGTGTCCACCTCGCCAGCACTGGTTTTGGGGAAGAAGATACGTCTGCTGCTGTTACTGTAGAACTGAATCAACTTGCAGAGAATGAGATCTCTGTCTGTTTCCAGTTGTGATCCCGTATGCATTTGAGAGCAGACTCTGTGTAACCAGGACACTCCATCTATACCTTCCAGAACGAGCCTGATGTCCAAAGTGCTTTCCATGTCTGATATTTGTATATTCTTGCTGGATTCATCAATTAGCACCAGCTGAGGCTGCCAAAAAATTCATCACCTCTCACAGATGCCAGAACAATATCACTGGAATGGTTTAGATTGGAAGGGACTTCAAAGGAATGTCTGCACTAGTTATCCTTACTGAAAGAAGGGACAAGTAATATAATTTCTCAGGGCTGTGTACAGTTAGTTTTCAGTTTCTGCAAGGGATGGGGCTCCACAACCACTCTGGGCAACTTGCTGCAGTGTTTGATGAAAGTCACAGTAAAAAAAAAAAAAAATCTTCATATTTTTAAATGGAATTTTCTGCTTTTCAAAAGGTGCCATTGCCTCTTTTTCTGCCTCTGGCCTCCACTGAGAATAGCATCACTGTCATGTTTATTCCTTTATCATAAGGTACTTTAAAATGCCCCTGAGCTTTCCACTCAGGCTGATCAGCCCCAGCTCTCTCACTTTCTCCTCAAAGAAGAGATGCTCCAAGTCCTTATTTATCTTTGCATTTGTCCTCAAGAAATGCATTGTTCTTTACTTGAGGATGGTTTGTAGGCAGAAGAGACAGGGGTGTCCTCAGGGAAGCACACCCACCAGCTTTGCAAGCAGATGTTCCCTCAAGACACGGTCTACCTTGAGGTCTTCCAAATCCCAAAGAAAAGAGCATGTGAGCAAAACCAGTGAGAATACTCCAGCAGCCAAGTGCTACAGACCAATAATATATTTTGCCCAAGCCTTCCCTAAGGAAAATGCTTTACATGAAATAAAAGTCATGTTTTGTCACCAATTCTTATTCTGTCATATTTCTTATTGTGCCTTGAGCTTCTTATAAAACCAGTGTGGATCCTTGGTACAGTCTTAATTTTTATTCATAGATTCATAGAATAGGTTGGGTTAGAATGGGACCTTAAAGACCATCTTGTTCCACCCCTGCCATGGGCAGGGACACCTTCCCTCTGACTAGGCTGCTCCAAGCCGTGTCCAACCTGCCCTTGGATACTTCCAGCAATGGGACATCCACAACTTCCATGGGCAACCTTTGCCACGGCCTCAACACCCTCACAGTAAAGATTTGAGATGTAAAGAAATCCATAAGAAAATAGCACAATCAGATGACTGATCTTAAGCAGAGATGCATTCTTGGCAGAGTCAACCATTTCCTCTTGTTTCTTTGGATGTGGAAGATGTTTCTCCTCACTGCAGTTCAAGTGAATCACTATACCAAAATAACACACAGGGATGCTGAAGGCATGGGTTTTGGTGGGACTGTGCATATGCATATGTTTAAAAGCGCAGGTAATCTCTGATTTGACCAAAAGGTTATTATCTAAAGAGGGAAAGAAAAAAGAGCTCTTTCATACTATATTTTAAGGGAAGTTTCCTGTACTTTCTTAATAATCACTTTTGATAACTATTTTTTTCTTTAAATATGCACATCCAAATTCTTACCTATGATCCTTTCATACAAGCACTTTGATTTTTCCCTGCCCTCCCTGAAAAACAGACCATCCTCCCTCTCTGGTTACTTGGCAACGTGAGCGAACAGCTTTAGGACCGGACCTGAGATTTTTCTCCCTCATGTAGCCACACAGATTTCAAACAAAAGACAGAACTCATGTAAAAAGAAAAGCTTGAGGAACAAAAACAGATTATGAGATTTAAAGCTGACAGACAAACAACAGGAGGAATTGTAGAGCCACGTATTCAAAAGCCTCAGGAATATGCAGGTTTGAGGAGATGGCACCACCCCCATGATTCTCTTATCTACCCTCTTTTAAGTGACAGCTGTAAATCTCTAGAGTACATTGTTTTCTTTTGGATTTTTTTCTACATGTTTAACTTGCCAGATGGCCTTCTTCTGGCAAGCAGCTAGAAAATAGATGCATGATCAATAAACAGGCAGGAGAAACAATGTCGTAGATGGTGGCTGCAACGTAGGACAAGGGGGTTCTCTTTCAGAAATCTGTTGTGTATCTTTGAAGAAGGATTTTCACTTCTCCTCAGCTCATACTGCTTTACAAAGGTTACATAGTCCAGAGAGTGACTCAAGGGCCACAAACACAGGAAGATTTGGATGCATCAAGTTTGCAATTGCACCTTTGATATTTGCCACAGACTCCAGATCCCTGAGGGATTGTCTAAGAACCCCTTGAATTGGAAGACATATAAAACCTGTCAATACAAATGTTAAACACAAATCTCCTTGTGAAAACATGCTCTTCACCTCTGAGGCACCAGTCAGGATTTAAGGGGGATACCTCACTCATGCAAAGCCAGGAATCCCCTCTGAGGACAAGTAAACGTGACTGACTGTTCTGTTTTGCTTGACAGCCTTGAGTGGAACTGTGATATTGGGGGTGGCTTTACTAGCTGGATTTGAGGGAACAGAGTTCATCCAGAGTACTGAAGACATGCTCCTTTCCTTAGCCTCAAGGATTGCCAGGAAAGTACTGTAAAAATCGGGCTGGGGTGAAAAAAATCTTATTGTTTTGGTTTTGTGGGTTTTTTTTTTCTTTTAGACCCCACAGAGAAATGTTTTCATTACATATTAAGAAAGAACCCTGGGAAACAAGTCATCCAAAGTCTCCCCATCCAGCCAGGCAAAGCCCCTGTGCATGAGGCCACAAAACCATCTTATATTCTTTTCTTAATGTATCTCTCCCTCCTCCTGAAAACTGTTTTGTATAAAGCAGCGCAGCTTCAGTAGAAAACATGAATCATGTTTCCAGCCCAGTCTCTCAACCTTAAGATGCAGATTGAAATAATGTTTTCTCATGAGCAGTTATTGTACCTCAGGAAAGCAAAAAATTGAGTAATTTCAAATCCTATGTATACCTACAGTTTTTAATTAAGCTGCTTTTTGTAAAAAAAAAAAATAAAAAATACAAAAGTATCTCATCATTCCTTCTAATAAAAACAGAGTAGATGAGAGACACATCAGTTTTACTTAAATCTTCTTTGAATGATGGATGTTGAATAAAGGTCTTGCCTAGGAGAACAAACTTCCAACTGAATATTGTACTCTAAAAACATTGATTTTTAACTAATGGCATCACTTCAGAAAGATTATTATAACCACATATTTAAACATATTCTGCACTGGAACATCATGTCTGACATTTTAATACATCTGGGTCTACATATAGCTCTTTATAAAGAGAGAAATAATTCTCTCATCTGGTTTTTCCTTCAACATCTTTCAGTTTGAGATCATATTCTGAGACATCCCCACAATATCACAAAGATATTTGAAAAAAATCCCAAATCCCAGACATGAAAGGACTGTGTAATTCTTGTGTGCAGTCAAGAGCAGAGATTTATGAAGTTCAGAAATCTTTTACCCTTGCAACAGAAAGGAAAGTTCTTCTTCCCCTTTGCTTACATTAGAGAGAAACTCTTTTAAGTACAAGCAAAACACATTGATAAGCAGCTCCTACATCAGAGAATACTACAGTCTTCTTATGCAAGAGAAAAAACCCCAAGTGTCAAGAAACATCACAAGTCCATATTCAGCTGAGACATGGTAACATGAAGTGGTATGTCTGAAGTCTCAGAGAAATCCTTGTTGCATTTATGGAGAGAAACCACACGTTTCATATCACAGTGTCCTAAAGCAGACATCTAAAACAGGTCAGAAGTGCCTATTTCTTCTAACCAGCTCTAACAAGGCAAGGTTACTCATCTACTGATATTCACATTAAGAAAAGACAAGACTACTTTAAATGGTTCTTAATACTAATGGCCTATGTCTCACAGTGACCTCTCCCCAGAGGTTACTGCTCCTTCTGCTGCATTTCAGGAGTGTCTGAGCCATGAAAGAGTGCATCAAAACTGTGCCAAAAAGTTAGAACACCAAATTCTGCATTCTTTCTGAGAAAGCAGAAAAGAAACCTCAAGTTATGTGATTCTAATATTTTCTGGGGTTGTTTATTTTCTTAATAACTATTTAAAGACTGCTAAGCATTCTCATAAACACAAACACCAAAGTGAACTGTCAAGCCACAGCAGCAGAAGCTCATGTCATTTAAGATGTGTTAAGTGAAAACCTAAACTTTCTACATCGTCCTTGGGGCATATGTAGAATAACTGGGCACACCTAAATTACCTATTAATAACTCTTCACTGACCACATAAGAGCTGTAGATTCCTTATTCAGGTTTAGCAGTCAGATGACTGAAACTACACTGGATCAACACACCCCACCATTTCTAGTGGGAGAAAACAAACAGAATTCTGAATAAGGCAACTGTTTCCTCTCCCCTTACCCCACCTTTAGCACTCCAGAAATAAGGACAAAGTTCAATTCTAAAATTTCAGGTTGGAATTAGAAGGACTAAAAAACCCTTTAAGAACAGGAAAAGTACCAAAGAATTACCAAGTAAGTGCATCACCCATTTTACTTCCTCTGTTAAAGCTAAATATGCCCAAAGGGACAATGTTGTTGCTATCCTTTTCAATCTTGTTCCTTTTATTTTGTCAAATAAAAGAGTATATTGGGAGTCAAAAGCATTAAGCACTCCCCTTAGTAAATATTCCAGTCTTCATATAAAGTATTTGTTGCTGATATTTGTTTTCCTGTGAGAAATACCACGGCTCTCTAGGTTTACAAAGACCTGAACCTCACAGATTTCAGCCATTCATAGACAAAAATAAAAAAGAAAGAGAAGTTTTTTTGTTTTGTTTTGTTTTTTTATTATTATTATATTGTTTCTCTTGCAGATATTCGCTTCCCTGGTCATGAATCGTAACCCTGATACTGTTTAAAAAGTGACACAGAATAAAACATGCACTGAGACACCTGTTTCTAGCGCTCCACAATGACTCACTCTTAATTCTCATGGTTAAAAAACAAGACTGAAGGCTACAAGAATCCCTGTGTTCCCTTCCAAACAGCATTTTAAATCCATTTCCTTCTATACTCATAAAAAATCCAATATATACTCCAATTAAAGTAGTGTTAAAGTTCAATATTGATGAAAAAATTGTCAGAAAAAAGCTGTACTGGTTCTGCAAGACTGACAAAAACACACCTCATCCTGACAACATTTCAAAAGAAAAAATAATTTAACACTTTCCTATATTTTATATTTGGAGTAAAATTTATATATAAGTTTAATTATTGATTTAGAAAGTAAAGGGTTCAGTTTAACAAAAATTGGCCCAAACAGGTCTCTGTTCTCCCCTAATAAAGGATGGTCACAGGTTTATAAAATAAAAACTCTTGATTGAACAATGATCTGTATTTACCATGCAAGTGTAACATAAGATGCAGATCTTCTGAGCAAAGACAAAAGGATGAGAAAGAGCTTTAGCCTTTGGTTGTGAGATCCCAAATTTGCTGTCACAGCCTTCACATGCAGCCTCCTCATTTAGACCAGGGCTTTGATAATCTTGATGTCGTGTGGAGTGTATTTCTGTGTGAAAAATTTATTTCATGGAACCTGTTGTGGTTTAAGCCAGTGGGCAGACAAGCCCCTCACAGCTTTTGCTCACTGCCCCAGTAGAATGGGAGAGGGAATCAAAAGGGTAAAAATGAGAAAACACAGGGGCTGAGAAAAAGGCAATTGTATAAGTAAAAGAATAAAATACACACAAACAAAGCAAGCAAAAGCAGTATCCCTGTGCACTGAATCCTCAAGGGACATGAGTTGTGAGGCACTGAGCCAGCTGGTTCTGTCTTCTTCCCAAACAGCATTGTATTCCTCTTGATATGGAGTAGGAAAATAACAGTTTCCATAACACTTTATGAAAAATAAGATATATAGATATTAATAGAAATACAAATTAATTAACACTCTATCCTCTTTTCCAAATAAGGAAGGAAATCTTCAGTTTAGAGATAATGAAAAGGCTTTTGGAACATTTTCTGTAGCAAATCCCTCTCGTACAGAGTTGAAATTTAAATGTGATGCTGGAGAAAATTTGTAAGATAAAAAATTATTTTTTAGAGCACAGCTATTTAAATGGCAGGTTGTTTAAGCACGTTACAGTATTGTTTTAAGCACAATTAAAATATTCTGCCAGTTAAATAACCTCATATTATCAAGGGATTGATTCGTAGGGAATTGATTACAAAACTTCATTAGGAATCCCAAAGAAACAAATTATATCTTCAAGAACTGGTAAGCAAGAAAGTAAATGTTTTTAAAAAGTCCATATATAAGCTACTCATAATTAATCTTAGAAGTAATACAAAACCATTGAGTGGTTTGGGTTGGAAGGGACCTTAAAGACCATCTCATTCCACTGCCTCTCATGAGAAGGGACACCTTCCACTATCCCAGGTTGCTGCAAGCCACTCCCTGTCATGAGAAGGGACACCTTCCACTATCCCAGGTTGCTCCAAGCCCAGTCCAGCTTGGCCTTGGACACTTCCAGGGATGGAGCAGCCACAGCTTCTCTGGGCAACCTGGGCCAGGGCCTCACCACGCTCATAGCAAGGAATCTAAAATCTAAATCCTAATCTAAATCTGCCCTCTTTCAGCACAAAGCTGTTCCTCTAAAACTAATATATAAAATATACATGTATATACGCACACACATATATATATATACACATCATCATCATCATGGCTAGGCTTCATGAATGAAGATATGGGAAGGGCTCTACCCACACTTGCTGCAAACACCCTGATGGCTAAAAAGGCCAATGTGGGACATGCAAGTCCAGTTGCAAAAAGCACAGTGGAAAGTCTCCTTAGGTGCTAGTGACGACACACGGTTCTTTCTGTGTCGTTTTTTTTCCTCAAGTCTGTTTCTACATGCATTCTCAAAGGAGGCAGCAGCATTATGGATGGTGTGTCTCCATGTCTCTCGATTGGAGGCCAGGGTGGACCACTGATGGCAGTTCAATATGACCAACACTGAGATGTTGTTTCAGGGAGTCCTTGTATCTCCTCTTTGGGGCTTTTCTGTTGCGGCAGCCGGTGGCGAGTCCACCATAGAGCACAATCTTAGGGAGGCGGTGATCCTCCATCCTGGAGACGTGCCCTGCCCAGTGCAGCTGCATCCTCAGCAGCATGGCCTCAATACTGGTGACCCCTGCCTGTTCAAGGACAGTGACATCAGTCATATAGTCAGTCCAGTGGATGTTTAAGATTGCACAGAGGCAGAGCTGATGGAAGCATTCAAGGAGTCGCAGATGATGGCGGTAGATGACTCATGATTCAGACCCATATAAAAAAGTAGACAGTACAATGGCTCTGCAGACAGATGATGATGATGACATATAACAGTTTTTTCTCCTACTGTTTTTGTTATGAAGATGCTCTGAGCACAAGAAAGAGTAAAACTTCTGAATTTTAAAGATGTTTCAGGGTTTTCTGGAACAAAGAATAAAGACAGTTATCATAGAATGGCACCTACATTAAAATTTTCTTAAACTAATCAGGCTACCAACACCATCCATAAAAGAGTAAAAGATAAAAGCAGAGAACACTTTTTTCTTCTATTCAACATCCAAAGTTCCATCTCCAGACTTCAGTATTATTCTCCAAATTTCTTAGTCCATTCATCCTCTCATCTCTTTTAAGGAAAAGCAAGAGTGATCAGGCTACAAAGAATGAAGGATTCTCAAAGTGTCACCAAAAAGAAACAGCCAAAGACCAGACTGCTAGTTTCCCAATTTTTGTCATTACTAAAATTTCAGTATCAAAGACAGGCAAAGGTATGAGGATTACTCCCTTAAAAAATATTTCCCAAATTATTTCCAATTTGTCTGATTGTAATGAGATCCTGAAAAAATATTTATAGTTTTAGAGAGGAACACCTCTCAATTAGAACCAAAGTGGTTTTGCATATATATTTCCACAGAATTACAGAAGTATATTAAACTTGTTTAAATGAGAAATATTTACATTTTTGTTATTCAATTAATTTTTTATCTCCAGAGAGGAGAGGA
>VXBA01002938.1:1183742-1248400 GCA_013399895.1 Serilophus lunatus | reverse complement strand
AAAGGAAAAGGAAAGGAAAGGAAAGGAAAGGAAAGGAAAGGAAAGGAAAGGAAAGGAAAGGAAAGGAAAGGAAAGGAAAGGAAAGGAAAGGAAAGGAAAGGAAAGGAAAGGAAAGGAAAGGAAAGGAAAGGAAAGGAAAGGAAAGGAAAGGAAAGGAAAGGAAAGGAAAGGAAAGGAAAGGAAAGGAAAGGAAAGGAAAGGAAAGGAAAGGAAAGGAAAGGAAAGGAAAGGAAAGGAAAGGAAAGGAAAGGAAAGGAAAGGAAAGGAAAGGAAAGGAAAGGAAAGGAAAGGAAAGGAAAGGAAAGGAAAGGAAAGGAAAGGAAAGGAAAGGAAAGGAAAGGAAAGGAAAGGAAAGGAAAGGAAAGGAAAGGAAAGGAAAGGAAAGGAAAGGAAAGGAAAGGAAAGGAAAGGAAAGGAAAGGAAAGGAAAGGAAAGGAAAGGAAAGGAAAGGAAAGGAAAGGAAAGGAAAGGAAAGGAAAGGAAAGGAAAGGAAAGGAAAGGAAAGGAAAGGAAAGGAAAGGAAAGGAAAGGAAAGGAAAGGAAAGGAAAGGAAAGGAAAGGAAAGGAAAGGAAAGGAAAGGAAAGGAAAGGAAAGGAAAGGAAAGGAAAGGAAAGGAAAGGAAAGGAAAGGAAAGGAAAGGAAAGGAAAGGAAAGGAAAGGAAAGGAAAGAAAGGAAAGGAAAGGGAAAGGGAAAGGGAAAGGGAAAGGGAAAGGGAAAGGAAAGGAGGAAAGGGAAAGGGTAGCAAAACCAGGACATATCTAGCGAGGAGCCATATGGTCATTTCCACAAATGTCTGAAGTATGAATTATTTGTGACCTGTCCAAACTGATTTTTTTTCACTTTGAATATAGCAACTTAATGTTTCATTAGCAGATCAATATTCATGCTAGTAGAGACTTAAATATGAACGTAATGTGTGTTTGAGAAGGACATGAAAATATGGCGATTGAAGAAAATAATTTTCATATTTAGTTTGATTTTTCCTCACATTTTATTTCTTCCTTAATACCACAAGGATTTACTGTTATTCTGGATTATTTTGCTCCACCTTCACTATCCTGCTGTTTAACATAGGGTGGAGAATCCATATGGAATTAAGTCTCTTAAGCAATTTCAAACTGCTTCTTGCATGTTTTCCATTCCATTGTTGCCTCATGAAAAGTCCCTGTTTTATCAAATTTTTAAGGTAACATCCATGGTTTCGTTGATTTGACCTTTAAATTGTCATTCTGTCCTTCAGTTCCATCATTTATTACACAAAGACTGATTCAGTCAACCAAAGCATTGCAAAGTGACCTTGCTTTCACAGCTCAAAGTACCCAGAAAAGGAAATTAATCACAAAATTAAATAAAAAATTGTATTCTCTTAAAACCACATTGAACTGCATATCAGGAGTAATGATCTTACTTGGACTTTTGCCTCGTAAAAACATTATTATTCAAAAGTTCTTGCTTCTTTTGCAAAATCCTCTGTGAGCAAATCAAATATAAATTTGAAAGAAAACCTGCAAATTAAATTTTTTTAACAAAAATCTGATTATCTGAATAGTCCTGACTCTGTGTGTGTATCATACATAATAGACTTCCATGTAGGCATCAAGCTGCTTGCACTGAAAGGGTCTGACCATTTTCACATATTGACCTGAACAATTACAAATGGAAATCTTAATGAAAATTTTCTTCCAGGCTCAGTGTTTTGTTAAAAGAAAGCTGTTCACACGGGACATCGTTATTGTGTGCTGCAGCTGAGTTGAGAGGTGCTGAAAAGCCAGGCTTTCCTTCAACAAGTGGGAATGGAAGGCAAAGTGGTTGGGGTTGGAACTCAGGATAGATAATGAGGCTGCCAGAGAAGAACTTGGACTGGACCCTGCCCATAAAAACAGGGGGCAAAGTCTCTGAGGTTTTACGCTGACCTAAGTCTTCAAAATGGAGCTATGCCAAAGAGGAACAGCAAATGACTACTAAGAGCAGAGAACCATGGAATTGGTACGTTTGGAAAAGATCTTTGAGGTCACCAAATCCAACTGTTAATTCAGCACTGCCACTATGTTCACCAGTAAGCGCCACATCCACACATTTTTGAACACTTCTAGGGATGGTGGTTCCACCACTGCTCTGGGCAGACTGTATCAATGCTTTACAACTTCATCTGTGAAGAATTGTTTCCCTAATATCCAATCTAAACCTCACCTAGCATAACTTGAAGACATTTACTTTCATCCTGTAACTAGTTAACTTGGAGAAGAGACCAACACCCACCTCACTCCAATCTCCTTTCAGGTAGTTAATGCAGAATGTGTAGTTACTGTAAAGTCTGGAGTTGAACTTGCCTACTTTTTGATAGAGTTTTGTCCAAGTCACACAGTCCTATTATTATACCAATATCAAACCACAGTTAATTAAATTACAGTTGGATGCAGTTCGTGAGTATCTTTGATTGTGAAGGATCCTGACTGACGCAACTTTTCTTACCAAGTTCATATAGAAAAAACATCCATGTCCTTTGAAATGCAAAATGCTGAGTTTGAAATGTGTTTCTGAAAATAAAAATCAAAAATCTATCTAAAAGAAAAAAAAAAAGAAAGAAAAAGGTTATCTTCTCCTATATAATCCTTCTTTTGGTATCTAATGATAATTTTTAATCCATAATTTTTTTTTTTATTTTATACACTCAGCTGAAGGTTGTGTATGTGGAATGAAATTTTTGAGGTCTATTATACCATCAAGAAGGAAAATGGAGAAGAGAAAGAAAGTTCCTTGTCCTCACTTAAATCTAATATCCCCTGTCCTTTTAAATGACTGGGTGACACCCTTTCATGCTGTAATGGAGCTGCAGTGGAAAGCGTTCTCTAGCAGTTCAATCTGTTCTCTCCAAAAAGATTAACCATTTTTTCTTTCAGAATGAGACAGATTTTTTGCTTGAAATGGAAAAGATATCAATTATTTCTGTAAAACCTCCTGTATTTTATGCACACACATTTTTTCAGTTGCTTGAGGTGGACTGCTAGATGTAATGCAAATGTAATGGATCCTAAACAATTCTACTACTTCTATGAGCCAAACTCTTGATTTCTGTTGCTATGCAAATGAAAGAGAACAAAGTACCTTCTGCAGGAGCAATAAGAACATATAAGTGTTCAATGGCAGGTTGGATGGGGCTTGGAACAACCTGGTGTACTAGAAGGTGTCTCTGCCAATGCCAGGGGATTGGAAATACATGATCATTAAAGTCTCTTGTAACCCACACCACTCTATGATTGTATGATTGCTACCATTGTCCTGTTGATATTCATGCTTTATATCATTTGATCATTACAAAAAATGCAAGTATTATTTTTTTCCAAGATTAAGCTTTCCTTAAAACGGTGCATTTTGTAAGCAAAAAAACCAACCAAACAAACAAAAAACCCTTTGTGCAATGCTTGCATATTAATTTTCCTTTCAATTGTAAAACTTTCAAGTTTTTCTTGAAAGATACATTTCTGATCTCTCCAATTAAATAAAAATCAAATTATTTCCAGCAGCTTTTCACTTCTGCAAACTTAAAGTGGGAATAATCCATTTGCTGCTAAGTAGTTTTTAGGAAAGCAGTGAACACACACAAGGAAAATAGGTAAAAAACCCTGTTGACAATATAACAACTACTTAAATTTTCAAAAAATTGTAGCTAATAAAATAAAAATCTAGTAAATCACAAACTTTTAGGAACCATTCTGTCTACAAAATTTTTAGAAAGTGGGGGGGGGGGAAAAAAAAGCAATTATGTACATAATAATTATTATTTTGTTGCCTGGAGGGAGAGATGAGAAAATTGAGACAAACAAGCAATGAAGGGGAGAAGCAGCTTTACTGGCAATGCCCATGATCCAAAAGAGGAAAATCAGAACAAGCTCTTCGTTTTTATAACTTTCAGATTGCCCTCCCCCCATACTATCCAACTAAAGTCCATCTTACCACTATGTCCCCTAAACATCCAACAGAATGGTCCCTTGTTACCTATCTCCACCCCAGTCCAGCCCCTGGTAGGCCTGGAAGCCTAATTTTATATTTTGACCTACTACTCCACTTATCTATACAAAATAATTCAAACATGTGGAACTCAGGCTCTTCTGGCCTTTAATATTCCAAGATATCCAGCTACCTTGCTAAAGTGAATTCCCCAAAATATTAAGCATACCTGTTAAGTCATCAATTTGATCTTTAAGATAATACAAAGAATTTTTTCATTCCTTGTGTTTACTAAAATCAAATTCATAAATCTTGAGTAATGCGGATAGTGGGATGTCACCATTTTCAAGACAATTATATTGCCTTTCCAGGAATTTGTTACTTTTTTTAAGCAGCCTAACTTAAAACCATATAATCACAGAATGGTTTGGGTCAGAAGGGACTTTAAAGGTCACCTCACTCCACACCCTGCCATGGGCAGGGACACTTTCCACTATTCCAGGTTTCTCCAAGCTGCGTCCAACCTGGTCCTGAACATTTCCAGGGATGGGGCAGCCACAGCTTTTCTGGGCAGCCTGTGCCAGGGCCTCACCACCCTCATAAGGAAGAATTTCTTCCTTAGATTATTTCTAATTATAACTTCTAATAATTATTATTATTTCTAATTATTTTTTCTAATATCTAATTGAACCTTGTCCTCTGTCAGTTTGAAGCCACTCTCCCTTATATTGTCACTCCATGTCCTGGTGAAAAGTCCCTCTCCAGCTCTCTTGTTGGCCCTTTAGGTCTCCCCCCAGCCTTCTCTTCTCCAGGTTGAACAGCTCCAATTCTCTCAGCCTGTCCAAACATTGGCAGTGTGAGAGACTGAGATTTAATACTTGCAGAATTTACTGTACCACTGCAATTTCAAATGCAAAAGTAGAAAAAATATGTTTATGCTATAAAAAACCTCAACCATATTGTAGAATTATGCTACATACCGATAGTCCTTAGGCTGAAACCCATAATAAAGTTAACTCTTACTGTGCTTTTGAAAGATTTTATGAAATTCCTAAGAAAAATGTAATGAAACCTGTTACAGTGGATACCCATCATAAAACAGCACCTTGAAGGTTGTAACAATGCTTATACAGTAAGAAAAATGATCCATCTCTGGACTGACTCCCAAAATAAGATTTATTTTTTTCCCCCCTGTGGTTCCTCCTAATCCACTCAAAAGAAACAGAGAACTGCCAGTGATGTCAGATGCTAGGATTCTCATCCTTACAAGGCTTAACATGCTCCAAAGGACATGTCCTGCCTTCATCTCAGACATTTCTCTGCTCCTGTAACATGGGAGATATAGGATCATTGAAAATAGAGAAAATTATGTTCCTGAAAGTGCATTATATTAAATAAAAATAAAGCCTAATTGCTTTCTGTTTATCTAAACAAACTTGTGTTTACATTTGTGCAAGGCTGTCTGAATTCAATATGTGACAGATATTATGAAATACTCTTTCTGTACTTACAATCAATGATCAAAGTCCATCTCCTGGCCCTGCACAGGAAAACCCCAAGAATCCCACGGTGTGCCTAAGGGCTGTGATAACTCCCTCTTCCATCCCTGGCTCAGTTTATTTCAGTAGAAAACGGGTTTGCAAAAATCACTGCCTTCATTTGAAACTTGTAATTCCAGCCTTGCATTGCTTACCTACAGCAGGTGGTCTGAAATGGTTAGAAAACATTAGACTGGAAACTGCATGCCTGGAGTTTTGAACAAAACAAGTGTATTTCTCTTGGATTTGGTGCTTACATAAGTTTTTGGTGGAATTTATACATACACAGAAATGCAGAAGGATGTCACAATCCCCTGAACACAGGTGGATGATTTTATCCATCAGGCTTTGATTAAAAGCTTTGGGAATTTGCAGGTGTTCAATTAGTCACCAGAGGGAGCCCATATTATTTCATAAACACAATAACAACAGAGTAAAAAAGGAGAGAAAACCCTTAGGGTGACAGAGCAAGAGACTCACAGTGTGTCACACAAACATGTTCCTCTCTGCTCCTTAACAATTAAACACCCAGTTTACTGTAAAGTGCAGGGAGGATTTATATACTATAAAGTAAATTTTGAGGAGGATGAGCACAAGTGCTCTTTTTCTTGGGTTATCAGTGATGTTATCTATTTACTGACATACTAAAATATGCTGGCAAGGAATCCACTTTACTAATATATGATAATAAAGGTCAGATACTGGTACAGCAAAATCCCAATTATCACAGAGCTACTTTCATGGCACCAAGCATGTCTGGATAATCAGTCATAATGGAAAGGAACAAGAGATTAGACAGCTTGTCTATTAATCTGCTGTAAGAGGATGTTGGGATAACGTGAGATTTCACAAATAGTGTTTTCCCTGGGATTTCTGCTCATGGCAATACTCTCTATGATCTGAGAAACACAGCATCCTGTGAATTGCAAGGAGGGTTTTGTTTCCTCCTGTTCTAACCAGCAATTCTCTCATTCCTCCAGTTTCTGATTTCCTTCCTCACTTTATCATCAGCAAAAAATATTTTACTAAAAGTGGTACTTTTCGTGAGTGTGCTGCACCTCCACCAAATTACTGATTCTGTTTGGATATTTTTCCGAGTTATTACCAGGGAAATGGCTTCAAATGTATCATGTTTCACTTAGCAGTATTTGTTGTTAATATTCTCTGTAGACAAATCTCTGTTTTGCAAATAAAGTGAAGAAGAAAACAGAGAATGTGGTACATTCCTAATTCTCATTTATAGGACTACCGTGGTAAAATGATGCTTTGGAATTCATTTGCAGTTTTTATATTAATATCTTATCTGTCTCATATGGTAGGGTTGACATTCCAGTCAGTCTTTGGGGAAACACTGGCATTGTTACAGCCTGTATGAATTTTCCAACATTCACATATTAATTCTCCTGTAGACATCTACAAATGATTACAGTATTTCAGAAGTCTTTGTTTTTTAGGAATGATTCATTGCTAGTCGAGCTGTCTTCCTGCCTAATACAAGCTATTGCCCTCTCTGTGCCTCCGCCCTTTAATTGCAAGGCAATTAAATTCCCCACTGTTTGCAGTATCTGTGTCCAGAATGAGTCATCTTATCACATCACCTTTTTTTTTTTCTTTTTTTTACTTTTGCTATGAGCTTAGCAAGACAGAGCTTAATATTTCTGTTCCCATAGAGCTAGAGCTTTATTCCTTAATTGTTATTTTTCTAACCTTTATATCTTAGCTGGCCAGAGCTTTCTTGTATCATTGCATGAAAAATAAAATAAAATATGATTTCTGTTTCCAGGCACAATGCCATAATTTTGGGATCTATCCAATGGCACCACATGTGAAGGATAAAGAACGTCTGTGACTGATAAGCACAGATTTTAAGAAAAATAGTCCATTTCCCAGAAGGCTGGTACAGATTATCTAGTATTTAATTTTAGATAGGATCTCAAGCATTTGAAGAAACATTTGGATATTAAGATATGATCTGAAATGGCTTGGGTGTGATGTCTAACCCCAGCTTACAGATGCCATCCTAGTGGCTGTAAAATGGCTCCATCCAAGGGGACTTAAGAGCAGAGCTTTGTAACCTCCACTACACTGAAGCCATGTGGTTCATTTGCCAGCATGAACAGGCAGAGGCTTTATGGTTTTCATGATGTCTTTGCAATTCACCAGTCACTGTGGGGCTTTGACACCAGGTTTTCTTGATGGGCCTGATGCCAGAGGTATCAGCAGCATGACCAAGCAAAGAACATTCCGATTTTCTCCTCTGGTCCGCGCTCTGTGTCCTTATATTAGAGGTGGGACACTATGATGTAATGAAGACTTGCATTGTTATTAAGGACTTGCCTTGTCCTCATCCAAGTGCTCAGTGTAAAGAAAGCTCAAACTAATGTGTCTGGATTCAAACATAAAAGTACTAAAGAAGAGTCATGGGTAGAAAAGAGCTTCTATTATTCAATCCAGTCATTCATCAGGAAAACCCTATGCATTCTGCAGTGGCAGGATGAAGAGTTTTCCTGGGGAATCTCCTGCCCTGTTTCCTCTGCAATGAGATGCTCAGAGCAGAAGTATACGTGCTTTCTGAAAACCTTTTGCCTTACTAGAGTTCATGACCTATTTCTGTTCTCTGCAGATGTGCTACACAGGATTATTATTGTTAAAAGAATAAGTCCTTTACAAGAGACTTCACTTCTGCCCAAGGTTTATATAATCTTTGTGTTAATATATTTATTTGAAAGTTAAATATTCTTGGTCACTATATCTGTTGATGCGTATGAATTTTTTATTTCTTTTTATACAATGCAAATACATAGTAAGAATCATCCCATCCATGGAGTACTCTCAGCTCATTTGGAGAAGAGCTGTTTGAGGGAGCAGTCAGATGAAGTAGCATTCCAATAGTGGCATGGAAGTGTAGTGGTAGAGGCAGAAAAAAAAAGCTAGATTTTCTTTTCCTGATTGTTTATGCAATGAGACATATCACATTTTCTGAATGATCTTTGACCTCTGAAATATTTGCTTTTCCTAAGCTTTTCTTACATTGCTCTAAGTTTTGCAAAAAGTGAGTTTGAAACAATTTTTAAGCCTCTTTTTGATTCCTGTTCCAGTATAACCCCAGATCTTAAGCTGTCCCCTTCTCCCAATAAAATTGTGGAGGGCAGGGAAAAAGAATTTTCGAAAATATTTTTTTTTCTTAAATCACGTCATTAATAGGGTTTATATACCAAAAACTCAGCCAGACACACTCCACAGTTCCATCAGTTAATGCAGTTTATGTGCCTCCATTAGCATGTTTGCTTAGTCAGCAACCTTCCACCATATTTCCCTTAGTATCAAGTGTATTTGCCAGGATGCTGCTGAATTAAGGTTATTAGCTACCCTTGCTGTTTCTTCTAAACTTCTTTGGCTTTGGAGTCTCCTAATCAAATGCTTAAAAGTTATTTAATTGCAGTCTTCTGTGATGATGTCTGCTTCTTTTAAATACACTTTTTCTTTCCAGAATAGTCAGCACACTTCCATCTCATGGTGGTAGAAACTCCTAAGAGTGCCAGTGGCCAAGCTTTGCAGCACTTTTGAGGGTTCCACAGGACAATAAATTGAATATAACAGGGTATGTGAACTCCTGCAACTCCTGGCTATATATATTATAATGAAGTAGGAGATGTGCTGATTATCACATATTTCAGATGCATTATGTACAAAATAGGCATCAAGAGGAAAGAACGTGCTTTGGTTTTATCACTCACTATTATGTGAAGGAAAGGACCCAAGTATGTATAATTATAAACTGTAAATGTCATGCCTCCTCTCACTCCTTCCATCATCCAGAAAAATCACCACATTAAGAAGGAAGCAAAGCCCTGGGTCTTGCCTAATAGCCTCAGAAATTCAGGGAACAAAAAGTTCACAAACTGAACTTTCAGGCTGCAGTAAAAGCGCTTTTATATTTCATGAGCTAAGTTCTAACTAGTTCTCATGGGACTTAAGAAGAGTCTAGTAAATATAGCCATATAGCCATAAGTGGTCAACAGCAGCTGCTTCAAAAGGAAATGCAAAAAATACAAAAGAAGTTTAAGGCACTGAATCAAGCAAACCATCTTTCTTAACACTGTCAAGAAATCCTCATATTTTAATTAAACCACTTCTGATTAGTCCCAAAAGCTGTATAAACTTCATGGGGTTTCTACCCTATCTATTTCCTTCCTTTAACATCACTTTGTACATGTGTAAAGCCATGAAGTGATGATTTCCAGAGAGTATGATCGTTTGGAGCCTGCATTGACTTAATCTAGGAAAAAACTCCGAGCGATGTACTATGACCTCACTCTCCACTACTGAATGAAATCTTTTATAAACAAGATGCTTATAATGTGTGTCCTTTTCTTATTCTACTGCTCTAATTGTTTTGATTTGTTTCCAAAAACAGGTGGAAATGCATGTCTGCACAACTGTGCAGAACTCCTAATAAAGATGTGGTTCACTCGCCTACTCATTTTCCCACTGCCATTGTTTTTTCCTTCAGTTTCTAAATATTTTCTTTTCTTTCTTTGTCTTCTAATGTGTTTAAACCCTTTTATGTTTATCTTAATATTCTCCAGCACTACTCTTTCATTATTCCCACTTGTACTGTCAATGCCCACTTTATAGTCCCTCTGTTTCTTCACATAAAATTCTAACAGTCCTGCAGATTTTTTCTTTCCTGTAATTTTTAAAGCTCTGGTTTGTTTTTATTTAACTTAAAAGACATATCAGTCATTGACACTGAAATTTAATGCTTGGTTTTGTATAATGGCATATTCTCCTTCTAAGATCACTCTACCACCACTAACATTTAGTTAATTTTATCAACATTGTCTCTTTCTAATAAAAAGTCAGGTTATATTATTTAGTAGGAATTCTTGACTGAGAGAGTGGTGAGGCCCTGGCACAGGTTGCCCAGAGAAGCCGTGGTTGCCCCATCCTTGAAAGTGTCCAAGGCCAGATTGGAACAACCTGGGATAGTGGAAGGTGTCCCTGCCCATGGCAGGGGTGTTGGAATGAGTTGGTCTTGAAAGTCCCTGCCAGCCCAAACTATTCCATGATTCTCTGATTCCGTGGTTAATGGTATTAAATGTTAGACGACACAGTATGTTCTTTTATATGGGACATTAGGACCAGCAAAAAAACAGATTTGGTTCAAATTTGGGTCTTACTGACCACCTCGGAAACAAAGCAACACAAACCTAGGCTTTGTTAGTCCCATCTTTTGGATAAAATGTGCATAATTTACTGGTTGTGTAATTCTAGCACCGCTTGTCCTTGGGAATCCAATGGTTAAAATTGTTAAGCTTATATTTCAAAGCACTGCAGCTGCCAATAAATCTGTGAGTGCTCAGGGCCATTGAATCCAGGCCCCAAGGACCCTGAATTGGGTGCTCAGAAAATGAGCAGAAATAAGTTCTCCAAGGCAACAAATGACAGGAAAGGAGGGAATGACCTCAAGCTGCATCAGAGTAGATTCAGATTGAACGTTAAGAAGAATTTCTTTATGAAAAGAGTTGCTAAACTTTGGAAGGGTCTGCCCAGAGAGGTGGTAGAGTCTCCATCCCAGGAAGTGTTCAAACAATGACTAGACATGGCACTCAGTCCTCTGGTCTAGTTGACAAGGTGAGGATTGGACTTGATGATCTTGGAGGTGTTTTCCAACCTAAATGACTCTGTGGTTCTATAATTACAAGGCACATTTTTGTCCTATTTTGTCTGGAAAATTATTTGCATATTTCATAACACATTTTCAAATAAGCTGTTCGGTAGCAATGTACAAAATGATTTTTCCACACTTAAAGCATTTGCAGTACTAATAAAGAAGAAAGCATATTTGATGAGAGAGCTTTGCAAAGAGTCATTGAGCACTCATCTCCAATTTGTGTTTTTGATGCTTTCCCGCAGTGTTATCAGAAGCCCTCAAAAAACTCTCAGAAGAAACACATTATTACAGCTTCTTTCAACTGAAACTATGACAATTCACAGGAGCCCCCTTCTGCACAAAATACATGCCAGGGAAAGAAAAGCAGGAATAGAATCCAAGCTCTTTGAACAGCAGCAGAGGGTAAATAATACATACATTGCAAATGTAGTGGGTTTTTTTCAGGAGAAATTAAAACTTACACTTTCGTGCCATGACAAAAGCTGTTGTGTGGAAAATCTTTGTTCTATATTTGGATAGATGTGTTGTAGGACTTCTGTTTATTCTATTTTTTGGGATAGAGTTTTAACTTTGTATCTTGTGCTATCATGTCAAGGTATTTCACAGCAGCATGACATCACTCAAGAGTATGTTCACTATGTAACATTTGCACCAAGCTAAAAGGATAATAGCTTTCCTCTTAGTAGTACACTGTTGATGGGAACCCTTACAGGAAGAGGGGTTGTTGTTCATGAAGCTATGACAGGGAAAAAGAAAATGAGTATTTGTCTTAATCACAGGTTGCCTAACGTCTTGTGTTACTAATTTGGCATAATAAACACAACAGCAATGGCAAGAGAAAACAGGAGGGTGCAGATGGTACCATCTCACAATGCCTTGGGTCCAGAGTCCTTACAATACTGTGTGGAACTTCTCTTTAATCACTTTAAAGATCATAGAATCTTTTGGGTGAGGCAAAACCTCTCAGATCACTGAGTCCAACCATTAACCCAGCGCTGCCACGTCCACCACTAAATCATGTCTCCAAGTTCAGTATCTCTGTGAAACCAAGTGAAAACCTGTGAAATAAACCAAAGTCTTATAAAGAGACCTTTTTCAATAACTACGTTAAGGCTAGCAAATGGGATAAATATATAAATATCCTCTCAGAGATATTTAGTTCAGCTTTGCACAGACATTCATTGTCCTGCCAATACTTCCACTTTTAGGGCAAATTACTGTTTTCAGCAGTAAGATGTTTCCTTAGCACAAAAAGAGTTGCTCTTCATCTTTTCCAGACATCCAACAGCTTGTGTAGTTGATTTTAAAAAAAAAAAAAAAAAATGTTTCCTGCAAATGGTCAAATTTAGCACCTGAAGAATCTGATCAAGGAACGATTGTACTGGTGTTGTCTTTTCTGTATTAGCACAAGTGGTAGGAAAAGGTACCAGACTTTGCTGTTCCATTACTGACTGAAAATTCCAGATTTACCTTCTTCCAGGTACTTTGTAGTGCAGAAAACAGTACGGAGTGTATCTAGAGACTGTCTTGGTTGCACACCATCATGTATTCAGTGCAACAACTCACATCAATTCCGAGTAGCTAAACTCATTGTAGCTCCCTATCTACAGAGAAAAGAACTCGGCCTGGGGAGGGAGAAAAGTAAAGTAAGGCATTGTAGCTCATTTTATTTTCAAGTGTAATGGTGCTTGAAAAAAATATCTTGCTTCTATTTTTTCTTTTTAGATATTACATTCTGGGTGTTTCATTTGTATCTTGCCTAGTAAATAGAATTATTATTATATAAGTGCAATGTAATACCACTACTCATGCAGAAGCCGGTACACAGTGTGTTAGTTTTATTAAAATTCAAGCCTAGATGGCTGCTGAGTGTTGGAAAGTACATTACTAATATAACTGAATTGATTTTGCTGAACCCATTGAAGTTGAAAACATTGGACATAATTTGTCTAGATTTCAGAAAAAACCCTCACATTTGATACTTTACCACACAACAGATCCATTTATAAACCAGACAGCATAATACAGACAGAATAAACAATGCCTTGGAAAATAGACACAATGGTCAGTTAAAGGAAAACATGCAGAACAAAATCTGATTATGTTCAGGTTGGTACAAAATGAAGTATTAAAATAATTCTTAGTGTTGTTTTTTTTAAGAACTGTTCCAAAGCTTATTAATCTCAGTATTTCATGCTTAGTTCTCTGCACTTTACTATAGATTAGGTATGGGGACATGTGCACTAAACTTTCCAAATTGGTCCTCATACTATCTACAAAAAAGGAAAGATACATTATTTTAACCCACTATATACCAGAATAGAATTTATTCCACTTTGTCATTATTCAGCACAGAGAAAAAAAGAAAGGATGAAATAAAATCTTTCCCAAAAAATTTTCAGTATCCCACAGTAAACTAGTATGTATTGGTGAGGTGCAAACCTAACGGAATAACTATCCAACAAGTGTCCACGAAACATGTCTGCACACCTGAATCAGCTGCCAGCAGAACTGCTGAAGGTAAAGCTGAATGGTAGGAACATTTCCTGCCAGGTCTCACAACCATCCAGAGTAATTTGTGAGCACATAATAGTATCTTATTAAGAAATATTGTTGGAGTTAAAACCCACATTAACTATTAAAAAAATAATATCTTTGGAAGTAGGTAAAAAGGTATTATTTCATATTTTTGGGTTGTGCCCTGTGAATAAAGATCTGCCATCCTTGACCTACACGGCTGATGAAAAAGTAAGTGGGAGGATGAATTCTGATAGAGAGATAGATAAGATTCTGAGAAAAGAAAGGAGTAGATTGAATTATGTGTCTGGGATTATAACTAATTCAGAAATAAGTCATGGACTGGAGTGCAACTAAGGACTAGAAACAAATAGTTTGAGCAGAGCAATGGGAGTTTGGAGTGGAAGCAAAGTGGCAGGGTCAATAATGGAAGGAAATACAAATGAACTTCAAAGCAGGTAAAATAAATAGAGATAAGGTAATTTTAGGAGTGTTACGAATATGTGGAGTATAATAATGAGAAATGCAGCATCAGTATCAGGAAATGCAGTGGTTTTGGTGAACATGTTTTGGTGACCAGAAGTCAATTTTAAGTCAGATCTTTGTCCATCCACATAGGATCTTCTGGGCACTTAAAATGCCTTATAATAAGAGACTATATTCATTATTTGATTCATCTCTACATTTCATCTACGTCTCATCTTCATTGTGCCTTTCTTATTTTCCCCTTTACTAAATGCTGGACTGATGTGACAAGCCCTTAAGAGATTTTAGGATTTGTTGTTTAGTTATAACACTTTGGACTTGAGGTGACGCAGAAGAAAGTTCTGGAGATGTGATCTAGAATTCTTCACAGCATGGGGGATACCTTCAGTCATTTCAGTTTCTTCTATTCAATGGGCTTTTAAAAACTTCTAAGCGAAGTGAGGACCCTGTAAAGCAGGTCAGTGAGTATAGAATTGCTCTGACACACCCTGATGGTGTCAGGACTGAAGTCTCTATTTCAGTTGTCTGTATCTCCATTAACAACCCAGACTATCAAATGTTCTCTTTCTGCTGGAATCGTTTCTTGGCAAATGTAGGAAACTGAGGGATAAAAGAGAGGAAAAAAAAAACCAACAAAAACCTCTCTATGCTACTCAGGCACTTTGTATTAGGAGCTGGATCCTTGGATCCCAACCAATTGCAGAATATTTTCAGGGAAAAACCACCATGAAATCTTGCATATATCCTACCATTAACACTAACAATCTCCATTATGCACAAAGACTCAATGAACTTTGTTCTCAAACGCAAGATTTAACTTCAAGAAATGAAATAAAGTTCAGAACAAAGTAATGAGAGGCAATAGTAAGTATTTTGTCTACTTGGCATATTCTCTTCTCCACGAATTTTGGCTACCTTCCTATTCCCTAAAACCAGACATGATGGTGGTCTTCAAGAAGAAATAACAAGCTGCTCTACTTTCAAGTTTACATGTGCCTTCAGGCTCACACAGAGATGCTCAGGAGCAATGCTCATATCATGACATATTATGGAAAGATGGAGGATATAAAAGATGTCTCATTTCATCTGAGAGGGAGGAAGCTGGACGTGCTACACATGAAGTGTAGTTAATGAAATGGAACCAGATAGGATGGATGAGGATGAGTCTTAATTTGCAGGAATACATTCAACACAGAAAGCTATGACCATGTTGCCCCTTCTCCCTCCAGGTTTTTGTTACTTTGCCTGAGGTTTCTGCCTTCATAGAAAAGCTGTTTTATCAGCTCCTCTCAGAGTTTCCCCAACCATACTCTGCCAACGTCAGAGAACAAAACTGAAATAAGGATCAAGGACAAAACAAGAGAGAAAAAAAAAAATCACGGTTTGATAATGTTTGTTGTCATTCTATGGATTGCACATAACTGATAGATCTAGCACATAAAATCTGGTATGGATTTGTGTTTGTAAATATGTTAACTAAAAAAAAAAATAACCATTTAAAAATATGTATCCTTTTGAAAATTTCCTCTTAACATAGAATACATTGTTAAGCTCCAAGTTAGGAAACACATTTCCTTTATAAAAATGGGCAAGAAGCTTCTCATAGTTGATTTTCACAGGTTTATATTGCTGTAAAGATATCTGCTATGGACCCCATTGGCAATATTGCCCACTAAATATTATTCTTTCTCAGAAATTTCCAGAAAATTATCAAGTGTGGGAAATTGTGGCTTTACAGAAGAATAATCCCTTAGCAACATGAATTAGAGTGAAGATTTTTCATTGTGTGAAAGTTTGTCCCAAGACTTTTTGAGTGTTTATTTGAACAAAATGGATATTAGTGGAAAAGTATGTTGACTTGTGTCTCTTACCTTCCTCCTTTTGCTAGGATTGTACAGACACAACACCATCCATCTTCCAGGTACATTAAAATAAAGACTCAGTTTGCAATCAAGATGTGTGAATAAACAAAAATGTTTATTAATGGGATCAAACAAGTGTTCAAGAGATTTCACAGCAGGTAATCAGGGCATCGAAGCCCAGTTCCCAGAGTGAAGAATCACAGAAGCACCTCTGTAACCATCCTACCTTAACTTTTCTATGCGTTCGTCTCAGTGTTTCACCTTGTAGCAGGATTTTTATAGCACAATTAACATGATTTTAATTAATTTTTTGCAGCCACATGCAAACTCCCAATTAAAGGCATTACCTCCTACCCATATGTGCTCAGTTTTTATGATGTTTGTTTTACACTTTCCAAGGGACAGGTAGGTTAAAGTATGCTCTGAGTAGAAGCAAGTAGAGTCAACTCTGATAGCCAAGGGTGTGTTATCCTGTTGGCACTAGCAAAACACATGGAATTAGCTGGACCCTGGCAAAGCTAATTAGCACAGATTTAGACACGGCCTTACTGGTTCCAGACCTAACTTGAATGTCTTTATACCATGCAATGGAAGGGATTTGCTGACCCCCTAATGCTGACCCTGACAGACTTGAGCTAGCTTTGCACAGCTCTGTGTGTTTTGTCTCCATCCCAAAAACCCCAGCTCTTGGTACTCTCAAAGATTTATTACTGCTGCATTAATGCCACTGAGCCATTCCTTGGCCTGGGCTGTCACTGTGAGTTATGGGAAACAAGCAGTGGGAGATTTATCCCTCGTGTTTTATTGGATGTTTGATGTTTTCAAAAGGGAGGAATTCCACTGCCCCAGTCTGACAGGGCTTTATGTTCACTTGCCTGGAGCCAGCTGTTGTATTTTGCTGTAGTTTCATTGAAGTCAGTGGAGTTATGTCAGGAAACCCAGTTACAAGGGAGAAGATTAAAAGCCATGTACTCATTTCATATTACTCTTGATCTTTTCTTAACAAGTTATATACTATTTCCACATTTGCTTTGCTAAGAAGACCTATTCCAACCATTTCCTTGGAACAGAAGACTAGAGGAATTCCTATCGATACATATGAAATCACATATTTTATACAATTTTAGTGTGAATAAACATTAACAAAGGAACAAATGGCTGTGAATTCAATTAGTGTCACATAGGTTTTCTCCCTTATTTATTTTAAAGCCCAGATGTCTGTTTTAATAAATTATTCCTGCTTAACACAATGCTAAATATAGTATTTTTAATTTGGTATGGTGTTTACTTGTAGAGATAGCTGGTTTTCCAAGGAAATCATCTAAAATTTTGGAACAAGATGCCTGTCCTGTAGTGCTTTTTTAAAGCTGCAATACTAAATTAATACCTTTTACTAAAAGTGCTTTGATACACAATACATTTCACCTGTGGGAAAAATTAACAAACATTGAGCCAATAAATGACAAAAAAATTTTAAAAATACTCTTGTAATTACCAGTGTTAGACATAGAAAAGAAATACACTGAAGCATGTAAATTGGCAGTTCTCCTTCAACACTAACAGCTAAGAAAAAAATAGTTTTAAAAAGTCAATGGAAATAAAAAAACAAAACATCAATGTAAACATAAAATTGAAATGTCAATGTAACTATAAAACAAAAGAACAGATTTCCTGATAAAAACATTTGAATACTTTTGTGATCTACAGAAGTCCAATCTATTAGTAGTGTAAAAGACCTATGTGGTCTTTCATCAATGCTCAAAAGTAATAAAAACTCCAATTCATCCAAGGTTTGGTTTAATACTATGCAGACAGTCTAACTACAAGGACTTCAGTACCAAAGGGCCTAAGAAATGGATCAAAACTGAGTCCTGCTACCAATACACATCAGAATGTTAACTTTATAATGCTTACTAGCATCCCAAATTGGGATTGTGTCAGAGAGAAAGGAGAGCAAGAAGAACCAAACCTCTGAGAATTCATGAACTGATTGCCCCTTGTAGTTGAGGGAAACCTATTTGCACAAACAAATTGACCATCTCAGCCTAATAGAGACACAGATGTTAAATGATGTAACCAGGCTCCAAATCTGCTGAATTACATGTAGCTCTTGCAGCAGTGAAGAAAGCGATGGATGCTATTTTTACCAGGGAAAGGAAGATCTATTTTGATGAGATAGAAGTGTGTCTATTGAATCCTCAACAGATAGCTAATGTAAATAATGGGTTTATTAAAGTTCTGCCATTCAGTTCAGTTAAAGTATTAACACTGTTATCTGTTTCCAGTGTCATCTACCTATCTGTCTGTCTATCTGTGTCTATCTATCTATCTATCTATCTTACTATCTATCTATCTATCTATCTATCTATCTATCTATCTATCTATCTATCTATCTATCTATCTATCCATCTATCTATCCATCTATCTATCTATCATGTATTCTCTTCTCATAGTTACAAAAGAACAACTCCCGCTCCTGATCCTTACAAGTAAAAAAAATAACAATACAAATAGACATAATTCCACCTGTAGTCGACATGAAACATGCAAAACACAAACCTAATCTGTTTTTTAGCTTTCAATGTTTTTAATGATTTTTTTTCAGAATGAGTAATTCTGTATTCAACACAAAATTTCCCCATACTTGCAACAAAACCTATTTTGCAGGAAAAATTATAGGGCACAATAAAGACAATTGAATTCAATCATAATCACACAAGTTATTATGAATGCATGTTATTAACTAGAGAAAAAAATCTAAACTCCAAAATTAGACTAAAAGTAAACAAATGTGGCATCATTACAAGCAGTAGAGCAATACAACAGGTTGTTTGTCTAAGTGCTGTTTCAGGAAGTTTAAAGATGCCTTATTTTTTCTGATTTGTTTAACTTGCATTTTGTTGTGTTTTCTACCTTAAAAGACATAAGGCAAGATTTTCTGACATCTCAAAATCTCATGAAATATTTATATGACTGAAACTTATCTGTGGATAGAATAGAGAATGCTGACCCTGGGCAGCTGGGCTTTCTGTAACATATGCCAAAGAATAGCTTGAAAAATCTCTCTTCTTAACTAGGGAAAAACTTAAAGTTTTCAGCAAGAAGAACACATTCTCTTCCAGAATTTGTGTGTGAAAATCAGGGCAGCCAGCAATTACCTCTGTCCCTTCCAGACTGACACCCTGAAATTTTCTTTTCCGCTCATTTTCAAAAAAAAAAAAAAAAGGATTTAGACTTCATTGCTGCAATGTGCAGACTTCATAAATATTGAATTTTTTTCTATGAAGGTAATTTACTCTGCTTTCTGGTGAGTTCTTTTCTGAGAAAAGATTGATCGAAGCTTGGACACTTTCCAGGAAAAGGTGAGAAAACAACCAAGATCTTCTATTCATTTTTACAGATGGCCACACTAATCAAGTTATGCTATTTGAAAATAAAATGTCTGGCATTTCATATTGAGAAGAGCTTCACATTTCTGATATGTGTTAGATAGACACTGAGCATGTTTACTGAAGTCAGGCCTTGGGGATTTAGGCAGGAAGAGATGCATTTCAGCTAAGTTTAGAGTTTGACAACATCAGTGTCGAACTCTACGCTGGTCATCTGGGAACTTTGGGAAATTTGAGTGGTCATTTTATCTTATCTAAAGTTTCAGGGTTATTTTTTTTCATTGAAAAAATGAACCTGTTTAATTTTCTTTCTCAAAGGCCCCCTGTTTTTGCAAGGGTGCTTAGTAGGCCCAAGAAAACCTAATTAACTGATTTAATCCACGGTCACTTACTGAGTATTAAACAACAAATGTAAAAACAAAGAGTGAAACCTGTATAAAGTGGCTGTCTGCTCTGCCTTTAGCTCAAACCTCAGTCAGTTAAACAATTGCTATATCTGATCAACATTTATTTTCCCTGGCCTTAAATGTTTACAGTGATGGAAATTATGTAATTTTTTCAAGTGATCTATTAACCATTTCACAATCTTCACCATGAACCACTAGAACACTTTTCCTCCAGGTCAAGATAAATCTTCACAGATAGAATTTAAGCTTTTTGTTTTTTAGCTTATCTCTGCTCATGGAGAAGAGGCAATTTCCTGGTCTGCAGTGACCCTTCTGCCTATTTCAATACTGCTGCCATATCTTGCTTTGATCTTGTTTCCCATTTTATAACTGGTTAACTTTATTTCTGGTTAACAACCAGAATTAAAACTATTTTGACTTTATTAAAAATACAATATATAAATTAGAAATTTTAATGATTTCACTGCTCTTAAATACCAAAACTTTCAAAAAACTTTGTCTGTTTTTTTTTTCTTTCCCTCTTCAACCAAACAGATTTAATTAATGTCAGTTTGACAATCTGTTGTGGTTTAACCCCAGCTGGCAACTGAAGTATCACACATCTCCTCAGTCATTCCTTCAAGTCGCTGGCATGGTGGGATGGGGAGGAGCATCAGAAACAGGTAAAACTGGTGGATTGAGGTAAGAACTATTTAAATAAAGTAGAAATCAATACTAGTAATAGAATCATAGAATTGGTTTGGAAGGGACCCTTTAAAGGTCATCTAGTCCAATCCCCTTGGAATGATCAGGGGCATAGAATCACAGAATCTCTGAAGGGTTTGGGTTGGAAGGGATCTTAAAGAACATCTGGTTCTAACCCCCATGCCGTAAGCAAGGACGCCTTCCACTATCCCTTGTTGCTCCAAGCTCTGCCCAACCTTTCCTTGAGCACTTCCAGGGTTGAGGCAGCTACAGCTTCTCTAGGCAACCTGTGCCTGACCCTCACCACCCTCACAGGGAAGAATTTCTAAATACAAAGCCACCCTCTTTCACTTTAGAGCGTCTTCCCCTTGTCCTATCCCTACATGCCCTTGTAAAAAATCCCACTTCACCTTTTGTATAGGCCCCCTTTAGGTACTGAAAGGCTGCAAAAAAGTCAGCTTGGAGCATTCTCTTCTCCAGGCTGAACAATCCCAGTTCTCTCAGCCTTTCCTCACAGGAGAGGTGCTCCAGCCCCCTGGTCACAATGAGAAGATTACACCTCTGATTTAGAGTAAGTACTAGTCAGCAACAACTAAAACATCAGTGTCTCATCAATATAATTCTCAACCTAAGTCCAAAACACAACACTGTATCAGCAATTGAGAAGAAAATTAACTGTATCCCAGCTGAAACCAGGACACAATCATCAGATATTTCACCTGCTGTTATTTGAAAGAATAAAGGGATAGTTTAGATGGTCAAAGATCTTCAGTTTAGATGTTCATAGCAAAGTTTAACCTGGTTGTACTTAAAGCACAAACATGGAACAGCAAAAAAGAAGAAATATTTTAATGAAATTTATATCTATGCTGTTATCTTTTGTGTTAATCTGACAGTTTGGGGAAAGTTTGACATCTCCATGAGATTGGAAGAGGAAGGAAATCAGGCATATATTGTCTGATAAATCTCAAACTCCATTGATTTTGGGTTGGACAGAGTTAATTTTCTTCTCAGTAGCTCCTATGGTGCTGGTTTGGATTGTGACCAAGAAGATAGTGTTGATGTTTTATTCAGGCAATGTTTTAGCTCTTGCTAAGCAGTGCTTGCACAGAGCCAGGGCATTCTCTGCTTCTCACATTGCCCTGCCAGGGAGAGGATTGGGAGTCCGCAAGAGGCTGGGAGTTAACAGAGCTGGGACAGCATACCCTGACTGACCCAAGGGATGTCCCAGATCACATGTCATCATGCTCAGCAGTAATAGCCAGGGAAGAAGAAGGAACGGGAGGATGTTCAGAGTCAAGGTGCCTTCCCAAGTAATGTGTGGTGAAGAGCAGCTTTCCTGAAACAAGAAAATAAACATCTGCCAAGGGATGGGAACTGGACAATGAATACCTTAATTTAACTCAACATTTTGTCTTTATCTCAACCCATAGCTTTTTGCACTTTTTCCTTTTGAATATCTCCCCTCTCCCACTGAGGGGGGAGTGAGTGAGCAGTTGTGTGGGACAGAGCTGCCTGGCAGAGTTAACCCCCAATACAAACACACAGTAACTCCTGAGAGGGGACAGGATCATTACTCAGTGATGTCCATTTGAACCAACGGTCAGGCACAATATCATTTCAATTGCTAGAAAACATGAAATTCCTCCATCATATTTTTATGTGTCCTTTCCTTATGACTACAATCCTGGACAAAAAATAAATATGAAAATAGAAAATAAGGCTCTGTTCGCTAGAGTGGCTTAAGTTAATGTTTTCCTTCACAGCTGGGGCAGCCTAAAAACATGCACTGAAGGATCAGTCACAGTGGTCAAAAGAGCAGTGTGATTACTTTCCCAAGTGTGCCTATTCTTTGATAATCTTTCAAAATACCTTTGAATAACACCAGTTCTCACCATTAGAATCACCATTACTGTAAATCTCTTTCTAGTGTATAATTTCTTCCACTTGATTTATCCTGGGATTCAAAGGAATATTTGGAGACATGAAGTTAAGGGTGAGGGAAGTTGACAGTTCAATTTAAATGCAACTGATTTCAGGCAAACAACCTGTGCTTTCACCATTTCAATATTAAACACACATTTTGCATTAAGAATCAACCAGGCCAGAAAAGGAAGAAATAGTTAAAGCCAAAAAAAAGACAGAAAAAAAACATTTCAATAGCAGTTCTTTTTCATTTTTTCCCTTCTTCCTGGATGAAACTGATTTCATTTTCAGAGACTGAAATCACCTTGTAATCTCAAAGCCATTTCTCTTCCTTTTGCTGGAACACAGAGATTGCTGGTTGCCTCTGTTCTATTTTTTTTCACCTTCTATAAAACAAAAGGATTGCAGAAGTACTATTTTGTCAGAGACTAAAAAGCAAGTAGAGAAAATGTTGGTATACAAGTGCTTTAAAATCTCGTGTGCAGTGTATTGTATTACAACATAGTCATCCGAGTGGAAGGAAAACACGAGTCCTGTTTCTGTGATAAGATTCTCTCCAAAATAAGAAGTGAAACTAACTGCAATAGATCCCTGAAGCTGAAAAAGTTTGGGTCTGAATTTGGGGGAATAAAAACCATCTTCACAGACATCACAGACAAGGTTTGAGCAAGAAGGCAGGAACACCTTGGTCTCAGGAAATGCATCCGAGGTACTCGGCTTGAGCAAATGAGATCCTTACTTTATATCACTCAGATCCAAGATTAAGCATAGGTCAAAATCAAAAACAAATCAAAGGGCTTCATTTAACTGCCCATTAAGAACCCCGAAGTAAAGTGCCAATGGTGAACTTCACATTATTGTCAGTAGTAGGGAGTGCCATAGGCTGGGACTCAGTATTGGAAAAAAGCCCAGTCTTTTTCACTTTGTGCCATTCAAGATTTTATTGTGGATCCTGAACAGTGAGAACCATCTCAGATTTTTAGTCCCATCATTATGAACAGGAATAATTATGGCTGTGCCTGCCCTCACCTCTCAGCCTTACTCTAACAATCATTCACAATGGCATGGGGTGAGACAAGGTCCTCTTTTGAGGAATAACTCTTCTGCAGTGTGTCCATATTTCACCTGCTAAACTCTCAGACATGACTATGATACAAATCCAGATGCAATTCTTTAAATAATTCCATCATATAGACATACCCTATAGTTACACCTCTTTGCTCAAAACAGACTTACAGGTTTGTTATCCCCAAGGGAAAGAGGCACCTCCAGAGGATAAGTCAGCTTTGCCTAAAAAGAGACAGACTTTGAAAGTTGATTTAGAAAACTATTTTTAAGAAGAATAAAAAATAAGCAGTGAATCACCACACTGATCTCTTTCTATCTTCCATAACTTCACCTGCTCTTTATCACAGAGAAAATTTAGAAAACTGGCTTAGATCAACCATCCTCCTTTTAGACAATTACATATGATCAAGGAGAATCCCAACCCTTGGCTGGAAGGCTCCCTCTGTAGCACTTCACAGTCTATAAGTATGAATACAGTTTAGAGAACAAGGGTACAGATGGATGTGTTCCCAGGGTGACATAATTCTTCCTTGGATTCTTCTTTTTTCTGCTGATGAAATAATTTGGTCAGTTTTTAAATTATTTCCTTAATCCTGGACATGAATTCAGCTGTCCAGGCTAGTGTGGCAGCCTTCCACCAAACTCACCTCTAGATTCTGCCCTGGGAATGTCAGATTCTGCTATGAATGATTGACACTATAAAGTGACATAATTATTTATATTAGAGAATTTCATATAATGTGTCATGATGTACTGCATAGGGTTTGCATTTTCTGAACAAATCCATGGATGTCAATGAATCCAATCATGTGAAAAAGACTGCAGAATTGGGATCACCCCTTGGAAACTGAATAGAAAATTGGAGTTTAATAGAGAACAATATCCTCTTTTTAACAGTTTATAGGATGGCTAAAGAAGCAATTTTTGAAAGATTCTCATTTTCTTTCAAATTCTATAGGGGTTTTACAGTCATTTCTGGGGAACTTGGTATTTCCATTTCTATAACTTGTGTGTAGATCTGTAAAATTTTTTTTGTTTTTTGTTTTTTTTTTTTTTTTTGTTTTGTTTTTTGTTTTTTTTGTTTTCTTTTCTTACTAAATCCACCAGGCTTTTCCAGAAGGATTTGTAGTTTCCTATTTTCAATGCACTTGATTTTGGAAAAACTGAGAGGGTAGTCTGCTTTCTTTAAGAACACACACAAAAATAATCTGGTACCACAAAATTCAAAGTGATCAGTAAAGAGTTAACTCATAGGCTTCCTCACTCCCACATGGCTGGCAAGCAGCCTCTGATTCAGCTGTTGGTAGACTTGCAGCAAGAATGTATACACAGAAATTAATAGTACTACTCATAAAGTAAGAAGAAAAAAAGAAAATACCTCCATTATACTTGATACACCTGGGACGGCACAAGGTAAGCTGCGCACAGCACAGTGCGGATCACGACTCTTATCTCAGATGAATGGCCAAAGCCTCTGGAAAACATATGGCTTAAGCAAATTAAGAGAGTCTGGAGCTGTTTACTAATGAGGAAAAACCAAGCAAACAAAAACAAATGTATTATTCCATCACTAACTAAAGGGCACTGTATGACAGCAACAAAATAAACAGATAAATCAGTTAAATCCAGTAGTCCTGCCAAATAAATCATAGGCTCAGTGACAATTAAACATAGCCTACTTTGACTCAGTGTCACGTCTTTCCAGGCTAAAAAAAGACTTTGGAAAGCCTTCCATGCAATCATGTTAGTTTAAATCAGCCAAAGCAGCAAACAATAGATGGCGTTTAATATGAAAAGGAAAAGTAATTTGGCAGAAAGATCAAGGGTTGTCAAGGTTTGTTACTTTCTCATATTTTCTCAAATGACTAAGGCCAGGAAAGGCCATTGCAATCAGGTGATCAAGGATCCTCACAGACTGTTCAACCCTGGTGTGAAGGAGTCTCTTCTATAAGAAGAAAATGACACTCCTTTCACAACTCCATATCTGAGCTTCTCAGTGGATTCCCATTGACTTCTCCACAATCAATCATCCCCTATTTAGATCACATACCAGGTTCTGACATGAAGATTCATGAGAAGGAACATGAAAGCATTATTTTAGGAATAATTATCTAAGTATTTAAATAATTCTTTTAATAAGTGTTTATTTTAGGAATAATAATTTCATACCAGTACTACAACTCAACTGAGAGTCAAACCAAGCCCTGATGCCCCAAGTTAATTAAGTATTGATAAATCAAGTATTGATTAACCAAGTATTTTTTGACATCAGGTTATCTCATTTTCTGTCTGCGGGGCAGCATAGGGATTTATTTTTTAAAAGCCTTCTGATTTATAAAACTCTTGATTATCTTGGATCAAGTGTCATTAGCAAATTTAAACCTCCAATATACACTTTATTCTCATGTCCAAAGTGGAGCCATCCAATCCATTCAGAGCTCAGAAAAACAGTAAAAATATTATGGCTGCATGTTTTGCCTAAGACAGCTTTTTACTGCAGATGTGATTGAAATCATCTTGTGAATGTGGTATTTGTACATTATTCTGGCATATTCTCGCTAATGTTTACAGAAGAAAAAAAGGTTAATATTTCCATGCATAAGCTTGAAAATATGTCTTTATCATCTGAGGCACTTACTTGTTTACCATCATCTACCAGCTTTGAACTGTGTAATAGCAAGGTAAGAGAAGAGTTCAGTTTTATTTTCATTCAGGTACAGACATCTCTGTCAGTTTGGAGCACAGCACTCTCACTGGTGTAGCCCCTCCACTACATTTTTTGCATAGATTCTTTCAGAAATTCAGGTGTGCCAGAATATACCTATTCTCCTACAGCTCTGAAATTGTTTCCTGAGATGGAATAGCAGGGTAAGAAATCACCCTTTTTTGATTTTTTTTTTTCAAAAACTTGAAAAAAATGGTTGATCAGAAATTATGGCATTAGTTTCTGAGCTGTTATCTCTAATGAACAATAATAAAGTCAAATTTCTTGCCAAAACATCATTTCCTAACTGAGACAAGCAGAGTAAAGACATTCTGTGAGAAAAGAAGAGTGCTTAAAAAAATTAGTGGCTACTTCCAGAATGTAGTTCTATTTCTAAGGAACCATGTGTATGTCATGTAATGCACTTCCACAGTCCTAAGCAGACTGATATTTTTAATCCAGTGATATGTATGAAAGCCATAGACCTCTTTGTTGTGGTAAACCTTTTGTAACTACAAGTACTGGAAATTTAATTTGAAGTCATGGTTAAATTGTGAGCCACAGAGTCTGTACCTTACATTTAAGTTACTGTAACAGCAATACTACCCATTAAAAACAGACAGAAATAAAAATGAATCAAACAAATAAAAATCACACAGAAAATCTTTCTTGACCTAAAAAAAAAAAAAACTTTTTAAAAAAAAAAAAAAAAAAAAAAAAAAAAAAAAAAAAAAAAAAGGCATGGGAGAATTTTTATGAGGGATTCAGTTAAAAAGAAAATTAGCTAGAATTTTTCATGTAGATGCTGATATAGAAACAGGAGTTAGGAAACAGATGATTGACCCTGCATTACAGTTTAACACCAAATTTAGAAATAACTGCTGCTTATGAATGACATCCTCTTATTTAGAGTGTGGGACTTACAGCAACAGTTCAGTTCAAAAAGCAGAAATTATTGTTCTACTTACTAAAAGATTAGAAGTTACTGCGAGGCCACAATACATGATTTCAAAATTTTTCAAAGGGTTGTGAGCCTGGATTAGCAATTTCTCTCTTCTGGGTTGGACCCAGAGCCTACTAAGCTTGTGAGAACTCTGGAGAACAACTAAGATTTTAGTCTGTATCTTCATGATCACTTTTCTGTGAATGAAGTTCACTGGAGCTTTTAGGTATTGTTCCACCACCTCAAAATTCTACAGAGAATTATTTGCAAGAGCTGAATTACTCAGAATGCACACATTGCTGAGCAAAAACCAAATTGACTCTTTCCTTTTGGAAAGCTTGGTGAAAATAATTATCTAGTTCACAGACACTGCAGAAAATGACTATAATAGATGATGGTCCCTGTTCGGAACAGAATGCATTACACAGCCAGATTAAAATACAGTTAATTGTACAGAATGAGGGGGGGTGGAAGGAAACAGAAATAGGATGCAATTTACCATAGAGAAAACATGCTTTAGAGAGGCATCTCTAAAATACATCTCTAAATATAGAGCAGTGATAGACAAGAAAACTAAACCCACAGATCTGAATATCTTTGTGTCTAGAAATCCATGTCCAAATGATACAGCTGGTGCTCATCTCAGACAGGAAATGTCATTTGTAAACTTTTAGTATCCTCTGATTTTAAGGGCCAAATCATCACAACTGAATTGGACACAGTCTCAAGCTGCGCCAAGGAAAGTATAGGTTAGACATTAGAAAGAAGTTTTTCACAGAAAGAATAATGAAGTATTGGATTAGTCTGCCTGGGGAGGTGGTGGAGTCACCATCCCTGGATGTGTTTAAAAAAAGGCTGGATGTGGCACTTGGTGCCATAGTCTAGTCTAGGTGTTAGGGCAAGAGTTGGACTCAATGATCTTGGAGGTCTCTTCCAACCTACTAATTCTGTGATTCTGTGATAATCAAGGATGTAATAGCTATTTCTACTTTTTTTTTTTTAAATTAAGATTACTAGTTCAGAATAATAAAGTGTAGAAAAAAATGGGAGGAAATACAGAAGTAGCCAAACAGCAACTCCATACTTAGAGAAAATGGAGTGCATATAACACAGACATTTGATCTTCACAAGACTTCCATACACTTGAACAAAATATCCACCTATCTCAATATTCAGACTTACTATCAACTAATAATTTGCTTAATATTTTCTGTAAAATTCAAGGATATGATAAATTGCTTATACCCGTGAATTGGTTCAATGCCAGTGTCAGACTTCCTAAGTGATTTCTTTTTTTTATGATTTCGATCATGAGAAGGAAATTTCACATCCGAGATGCGTGAATACACGCCTTCTTTGTAATCTGCAGCTGTTCATTAACTGATATGGGTTTGAACATCTCCAAAACAAATTTCTGGAACATAAAAGGAAATTAATGATACTAATTGCATGAGCTGTACTTTGTTGGGTGTAGATGCTCTTGCACATTTGGTACATCAAAGCTAGTCCTCATATAGCTGGATATCCACTTGGAAACACATACACAGAAAGAGATGAACTTCACAGCTCCCAGTGATGGAAACAGAAAAGCTATTATGCTCCCAAAAGACAAGTAGGGAATAGATGAATTCATCCTGATCACACCACAGAAGAAACCTGGACATGCCTTGTAAAGAGGCCTATGTTTGTTGACAGACATTCTATGCTAGAAGCAGCACAGGACAAATATGATGAAGACTTGACGCTGAGGAGGGACCAGGATCTAAAGACTTAGACATGAGAAAAATTAAAAGAAGGGAAATTCTAATTGAGAATTACAATTTTCAAGAGAGTTTTGGATGTTCCATCCCTGGAAGTGTTCACTGCCATGTTGAATGGGGCTCTGAGCAACCTGATCTAGTGGAAGGTGTCCCCGTGCATGGCAGGGGGTTGGAAATGGATGATCTTTAAGGTCCTTTCTAATTTAGGCCATTCTATGATTCTACAAAAAAAGTCTTTGCAGTGATGGTGGTTAAAGATTATCCTGAGAGGTTGTGGGATCCCTATTTTTTAATATTTTCATAATTTGACTGCTTTTGACAGAGCAAACTGATATAAATTCATTAGCTCTTCCCTGAAAAGTCAGTTCACTAGAAGTCCCTTTTACTTAAATCTTTCTTTGATTGTATTTTATTAACCTCCCAGACTGGAATAGGAATGCTGACCCCAAAACAGAGACTGTCTTTGTATGTGTGCCTCTACAGAAGAAAAATTCTTTGAAAGCAGACTGATTTTCTAACAGAGAGAATGTTTTCCTGAAGAGAATAACAGCCTGAAACTCTTTCCATAAAGTGTCTATTTCTCTCCACTGACTGTACAAGTTAGTGGCTTACTTGTAGACATTTCTTTGTGGATGTCTAAAATCAGATGAAATAAATCCCACTCCCTGTACAGCCATGAGCTCGGCACTTACTTCTGCAAATTGCCACTTGCAAAAGATCATACTGTACTCTTTCATCCTGTAAGATCAGAATTTTTCAAGTGCTTTTCTCTTCAATTCTATCATAAAAATGAGAGGAAAACAGCAGTTCACTTTAATGACCAGTATAACATTACACTGCTTTGAATCCAAAAGCACACCTTTCATTTAATCATCGTCCATAAAGACATTTTTTCTTACTTCATCTAGAAGAGTCAGGGAATTGTTAGATTTTACTGTAAGTCTCCTGGCACCACATTTCATAAGAATAACATTAATTCTGGCACTTTTATTTGGATCAAGCAAATATATTCTGCTAAAACCTCTAAGGATGTGGCATAGCTGTCCTAATTTGGGTGGTCTAATGTTCAAATACGACTTTGTGAAAGTGTAACACATCACAAATTAATGCACATTTATGGATCTTACTTTACTATATGTCTTATACTATGATCACAGTTGGTTTCCATCCCCTCTAAATTTGAAACAACTGAACAAGGATAAATATAACCATTTTTATAGTCAGGAAGACATTGTAAATAAATGACATTGCAAGTTCTGCAATCACAACAGCTGCAATATAGAATATCATGAAGAGAAATGGATGAGAACTTTGTGCCACTCCCACAGAATACTGTAGAATATTAATGCTTGGGATGCTGATGGAGGGAATTAACAGACAGGTTAAACTTGGGCCACTCACTTCCCAAAAATTCCATAGAGAAGACTTGTCTGTAATTTTCTTAGACTTGAATGTGAGTCATCAGTGATGTTCACTGTACATTCATAAAGCTGAAAAATCCTTAAATGACTAAACAATAACCAGTGAATAGAAAGACTGCAAGTCACTGCATCCCTTTTCATTTGTGCTATGATCTCTCTTACAGGCTCAGGTTAGGTGTTTCACCTCCTTCAGAGATCTTGTTCAGATATCCCAATTCCAAACCTTGTATCTCGTTAGCTAAATGTTTATCCAGCTTTTTTTCTTTTGTATAAGGAAGACTGTAGAAACCTACTTTCCAGCAGATTACTGCATCTTCAGCCTTCCCAAAGATTCTCAAGCATAAGGGGTGAGATCTTTCTTTTGTAGGGTTGTCGTTTTCTCATAAACTTTTAGATAAAAATGTTTTGGAGGGGTGATCTGAGTACTCTGTACAACAGCAATAGTGACTACCTTGTCCTTTCCTTTTCACAGTTTTAAGAAAGAACAGTAAAGGCATATTTTTTGTCCAAAGCTAACCATTAGATACATTCAAATACAACAGAGATGAACACTCAAACAAAGAACATGCCAAGAATTACCACACATTTTACAGATTTTCAGAAAGGGGTGCTGTGCTGATGGCTCCATGAGGTTTCATACAGGTACAGTCAAACGCCACAGCCTGAAGTTGACATGGGTGTGATTTTTATTCCTTTTAGGTAAAATATACCAATAATTATTCATACTCTTCTGCAAATGTTAAATACCACTAGTAAAATGCTTGATTTATGTTTATAGTTGCTAACCACTGGGAGAGAGAAGAGAAACGTTATCTTACATTTTTTGAAACTAAAGAAAAACCTGTGACCAGAGCACAAAAGTAAACTATAGCTGCTAACACTTTCTGGCTAAGTCTATTGTAGTCTACAATCACAATTTTTTTTGTTAAAACAACAACCTCTGTTCTGCTTCTTTGGGTGATAAACATCAGAAACATGAACTTAGTACAGCAATTGCAAATACAAGAATCTCTGTGAGGGATGAGCTACTCCATTCAGCCCAAGGACATTTTGCTAGAAGGTATTTCAGGCTAATAACTTAAGTATCAGGATTTGAATGAGAGCATTATGAGAAAAAGTTCACATATGAGTGTTTCCTAAGAGCATTATTTCTTTCTAAACACTAAAGATTAGTAGCATATAAAAGTTTCTGGTTTATCCCCAGCCAGAACAAAGCTGAGGTCTTGGGAAGCCTTTTAATGTCCTTGGTTGCACCACTAATCAGCTGGACTACATCATCACGTCAAGAACATGTGCATAATTTTTTTACCAGTCTGGACTTAATTGGTTGATTTTTCACAGATTGGTAAACTGTGCTGCTTTCTGGACAGTCTCAACTGACCTCCTGCATGGTCTGTGAGCTTATACTAAGTGATTGTTTAAATTTTCAAAAAGACAAGCAGCATGAATTGGATAGTCACAGAAAGGTACAGTGAAAGTTTGTGGTTCCATTTTTTTTTCTTAAATTATGTATCTTTGATTCAATAGTCAGGAAAAGTAAGAAAGATACATTAATTCTTCATCTTGATTCATTTTTTTTACTTCAAAGGACAAATTAATTGTCCTTAACACAGTCTATAAACCCTTTCAATAGTTTTTGCTTCAGTCGAAATAAATATAAGGAACAGCAAATTATTATCTTCAAAATATAGCAGAAGTAATACGTATCTAGCACAAGGTTCAGGGAAGCAAACTTTTTGAAGACAAATGATCCTTTATTACCATCTTGAAGTATCATAAGGTTCATGCTGCCGTCTAGTCCAAGAATTCACAGACACCAGGCCTCACCTGACTATCTGTACCACACAGACACAGGGTAACATTCTGCTCTTTGCTTTCCTTGCCTGCCTTTCTTGCATAGCTTGTATCCATCCCTCATCACAGATCTCCAGTCAAACGAACCATCCACTCCATCCTGACTGTCCTGTTCCAATGGCATCACAGTTCTGCCTCCATATACAGGAGAATAAGATCCTCTTCCTTATTGCCCAGGCTGTGTGAATTTTTGTACAGACATTGCTGTGGGCTTTCTTGACTGGGTTTACCTTTCCCAGGACTTTTCTTATTCTGCCTCATGCAACTATCACTTTTTTTTATTCTATTCAAACCTAGGACTGCCAGGACTTTGATGCAAGACTGACTAGCGCCTTTCTTAAAAAGCACATAAAAACCACAATGAGCAAACTTTAAAAAAAAATATTTCGAGAGCAAGAACAAGTATAAGCATTTCTGAAGTGGAAGGATTTCAAGAAGCAGCAAAATAGAAATCAAAATTATTAATTCCATCTGCTCACGGGCTTCTTTACAAGTTCAAATTTCCTTCACTTAAGATTGATGTCAGTCCAATCTCTTTTTTAATGGAATCTTGAATTGCAATAAAAGTCACTTCTGATCACTAAGAAAAAATATTTTCTGTTACACAAGGTCTGGTTATGTGTCAGTTCCACCTCTCTCAGCACATTCTGATCTCTGCTGTGCTATAGGTTATGTATCTGCTGCTGTTTTGTGTCCACCTCTGCACTCCACAAACCTCCTGCTCCTCCAGGCACAGCCCATTGCTGCCTGGGAAAGGGTAGTTCCAGCCTTCCTCAAGAGGGTTCCCCACCTAAAGAATCATTCTAACAAGCAGATAGGAAACGGTAAAACTGCCACACTGCCACTCAGCCACACCCATCTGAAAGAGTTTAACACCCATCCAGGAACTCTGAAGAAGTTAAACAGCTGTAAAAACTCTCATGGATAGTTTAAAAAGAATCAGGTTTGATATGTGGAGGTCTCCTGAAAATCCATTATTCCTTACATCACCATTGCAAAGCTTCTTTTAATGGAATTTCAGTTGTCCAAGACTGAGACTTACCCTCTCACTAACACGGATTTACACTATCACAATGGATAGGAATTTTTCCTGAGAAATTATTTAAAAGAATAAATGTATTTAATGAAAATAATAGGTTGATTTGACAGACATAGAGCAATAGCAAAGGAACAAAAAAGCAGGATCAAAACCTATATCAATTAGGTGCTTTTTTTTAATAATAAAAATACACAGTTAAGTTCATAGCTTAGTTCCTAGCTAAGCAGCACAGCACCTGATTATATCTTCAAACCCCCTAAGGTTTTGCCTGAAAAGCTTTGAGGATTGTACCCCAAAGAATATAGATAAGCCCTTAGCAGATAAATGAAAATTACCCAATCATATGGATACTCTTTATTTTTAGAGCAGAAAGACACAACTGTATACATGAAAACTGTATACAACTAAATCTGAATTAAATATGCATCTGAAGTAAATATTGTTGATGGGGAAATGTACACTCAGCATAGACAAAAGCACCTGGAGCTGGATTCACCTTTCAGGGGAATCACTCTCCAATTCTGCTTTCTGTTGCTTTCAGATCTGACACATAAGTTGCTCATCCTATTTCTTAGATGAGTATCTTGAAATGCAGATCTTCACCGAGCTGTTTCTACTGCAAGTAAAATGTTATAAAAGTCATATATGTCTCCCCAGGGATGAAAATAAAATAGATGTCACCCAGCTTTCCACTATAACCACGTGTCTGCAACTCTGTTTTTCCACATCTTTTCTGTTTCTCAACATTTTCCTTGGTGATGCCCAGAAACAGAAATACTTATTCAGGATACATGAGGCATTTGAATGAGGTTCTGGGTCATTTCTTCAGTGAAACTGAATGAGAAATAAGAGCAACTTATAGAAATATCAGATAAAACAATACATGTTTTTCCACAATGGTTTTGAATGATGTTTGCATTTAATTCACAACTCTCCCAGGAAGTACTGAGGCATTTAAAACAGGTCCATTCTAACACTTCATGCTACCTGTCAGTCATAACTACAGTAAGTTTTATGATATTATTTAGCCCTATTCTGATAGGATTTCTTGCTATTTTCCGTGTACCATTGAGTCATTTCAGAAATGTTAAACCAATATAAACAGATCATAGACTCACTAAAGCAACATAAGTGTTAAGTAACTACCAAAGCAAGATAACCAACTGCAAGGCAGTAAAATCCTATAATTTAGGAATATTCACCAAGCTGTCTTGAGGAAAGGAACACAATTTTAGGCAAAGAGAGGCAAGCAAAAAAGCAAGTACTACACACACTGGTGCATAATTTGAAATCTTTTAGAAAGAGCAATAAACCCTTAGAATGCATAGCCAGGGATCTGTTTCTACACATCTCTTGCCTTAGTCATTCATAGAGCAGCTGTTGAAAAACTTTACCAATAAACCTCATGGCCTTATGCAAAACTATTCACAGTTCAGAGCCATCTTTTCGTAATTAAGATCCTGCTTCAGACTTTCCCCAGATAATTGGGATAGCATTTTAGAAGCCAAACAGTCTCTTAACAAAAAATAGTATTTTTCAGAAAAAGTGGAGGAAGGGTGGGGCAATATGCTTCCACATGAATTCTGCTCCTGTCAAAAAAAATATACCCTCTATCAAAAAACCCACCCGCATTATTGCTATGTCAGTGCTCTGTAAACGCTTTATCACCAAATATAACACATCCTGAAAAGTTTATCTTATTTCATCAGTCCTTTGTTAAGGCTGAAATCTGTCAGACTGATGTCTTTAAGCAGTGCTTTCATAGCTCCGAGTGCACCAACAGGCTCTGCCTGCCCTGAACAGACTCAGCTGGGACCTCCACAAGCTCCCTTTGGCCAGACATTGGATTGCAGCTCAGGCACTCGGTTCCAGTGTTTGTTTGAGCTTTATTCTATGTGTGTTCTGTCTGATGCTGTGCTCACCTTAACCTGCTTGCTTGCTTTTCTGATCTGATCTCAGCCCTGCCTTACGACTCTGGACTCAGTTCTTAATCACTGGCTTGCTGAACAACCCCTGATTGTTGTCAGAGGATCCATTCCTCTTGTTCGAGTACCCAAATGATATTTAATTTGGCTTCTGATAGGATGGAAATGTGCAGCCAATGGAAGAAATATGATAGATATCTTTTGCCTGGTGGTGGTTTAGACACTCCAAATTCTCGGTGCCACACATTTCTTCCCCAGAATTGTTGCAGAACTGTGATCAGCTGTACTCTCAGCTTGTTTGGTGTTGCTAACCTCCTGCAAGGGCTACTGGTATAAAAACAAAAAAGGTGTGGGGGAGGCCTGGTCTAATGGAAGGTTCTTTGCCCATGGAGGAGGGCTGGAACCAGATGATTTTAAGGTCCCTTCAAACACAAACCATTCTGTGATTCTATGAAATTACTCTCTACTTCTGCCCGTTTGGCTCAGTTTTTACAACAGATATGAGGAATGTGGGTGAGGTAAACACAGGGTTTCCCACTGGAAAGTTCTATGTTATAATTGTTGTTTCTATATTCATTGTTAAAGAAAAAAGGAGGTGATCAAAATCCTCTGAACATCCATCCGCAAATGCCATTAGGTCTTCAAGTCCCAAGCTGGCTTCCTGCAATAAAGCACAGATGCACAAATAGAAGTTAAATTATATCTGCTTAAATATATTACTTGAACTGGGAAGCCTGTGTGTGAAGAGGGAAGCATTGTAGAGCTGAAATCATTTAAAGCTCCATAATCTATAGCTAAATTTAACCTGCCAGAATTTCAAGGTAAATATACCTTTAATATAGAATTCAAACATACTAAAAGTTACCATTGGTGATATAGTTCACTAAAATAAAAAAGAAGTAAAGCAGATTATTAATTAAAAAGCATCTGCTACATAAAAGCAACTAATAAAAGGCTTACTAAAGTAAAGTCTGTATTGTATTTTTCCTTCCAAGTCTATTCTTTTCAGTAGCTTGCTTGGGATGGGGAAGGCAACAAATTGTTCACCATTCTTTTGGGGACCGAGAAAAGTTTTACTTTTCATTCATTTTCATTTTCTTACTACACTTTGAGGTGAATTTGAGGCTTGTTTGTCTGTCATCCTCTTGGTGGGCAGATACTAGCATCTCAATTTGACCACACTTTTATTGACAAAATGTGCCCCATCTTGCTCAGACTTTGTTCTGGCCAAATGAACTTTGGTTCCACTTGGTGACTTTGTCCTACCTGTATAAACTCAAAATAGTGAAAGTTAAGAAAATATTCTGGATAAAGTTTAACTTAACTGTGAAAGTGAGAAAGAAGGGGAAAAAAAAGAGTTGTCTTCTTGGTGAAAATTGATCAGGGAAATATTAAGGCTTTCAGATTTCAAATCTGTTTAAGCATTTTCTTTTTTTAATATTACTCAATAAATGCTTAGTTTCATGGTGTGGTCTTTAGGCTGGACTAAGTCTCCAGTGTTTATAAGTAATTATAATTCCCAATTAAATATGTAGTGACAAGATCAGTTTGTTTTCCTCTTTGAATGATGGAAGTCCACACTGAATGGATCTATTCCAGTATACCTGTGAATAACTTATGTAGCTCAATGAAACATATAAATCTGCTTTAAAAGGGGTGAATGGGGTGAATTTTGTACTGATATAGATTTGAGACACTGGAAATCAGGGCAGGAATATAACTTTATAACAAATCATGTATTTGTCTCCCTAGAGCAATGCCCACCTTTATACTAATGAAATCTCAGAAATAGTTTGGCTACAGTTCCTCTTTCCTTGAAGCAGAGCAGGACAAACTTAGATAATCAAGACTGTAAGGCAATGAAATGAATATTTGCTGGATGAAGACACTGAATCCCCAAAACTCAAGTCAGAAAATTCATATATCCCTGCTTTACGTGAGTATCACACTGAGCATCTTCTGTGGTTGTTTCTGTGATTCAATTAATTGTTAACTTGTCAGAAGCCTGTTATGAAAGTGCTTATAATGTGCCTGGTAAATTGGAGGAGGTGGAATCCCCTTATGAGCCGAATATTCAAATCAATCTATTTACTTATCTTCTGAATTCCTCACATTTGAATACTGTGCTCACCGAGAAGGAGTGGAAAATAAATATTTATGAAAACCCAAGACAGCTATCTTCCCGAGAAATTAGTTTTGCTTTCTGTGTGAAAGTTTTGACACTTTTAATGATTCATTCAGCAAGAACTTGATACAGATTTTTGCAGCCAAGTTTACACAATGATATTTAATACATGAAAATAATTAGGTATGAGATTTATTTCAGGATCTGTGGTTTAATTATTGATGCTTCTATGACTTTCTTTGTCTCTAAGTGTCTTTACCCTCACCACAGGTTAACTTCATCCTGCTTTTCCTTAAATCTTTTGATGTCATGCTACTAATTGTTTTAAGGATGATATCTGAGTGTCCATTTGTGATTATATGAAATATCTCAAGCAACTGCTGAGGTGTCAGGAAAATAACTTTTCCACGAAGTTGCATTTCTGAGATACAAGTTAAATGATATCTAAGAAGTGGATTAAAAGTTATCAAATAAATGGGATTGTCTTTTGAGTTCTTTATTTATTAAAAAAATATGTGAGAGCTTATTGACAGAGTTCTGTTTATCTTCAAATATTTAGTATGATATTGTGACTGTCCCCTCCTGGGTGCCCCTTTCCACAAGCCTACTTTGCTCCCTTAACAAAGAAGGGGAAAAGAAGCTATCATGATGAGAATCAACAGTTTTGTTCTCTGAAAGAGGCAAGAATATCAGAAAGAAACTTGGAACTCAGGATGGTTTTCCAAATGCAAACCAATTAATTTGGGGATGATAAAGCTCTGGTCACATTATTTTACTTTGTTCAGCGCTGGGAGTGGGTTATAATCCCACCAGATCCCAAGGAGATATTTTTATATCAAATGTGAGAAAGTTTAAGAAATTTTGCTGGGATTTACAAGACCCAAAAGTTCTAGTGTCTTATGTGTGACTAATACATGCAGGCAAAAAGAATTAGATATCCTACTTTAATAACCAATAAAAGTAGAAAAGTCTAGAATGTTTCTATCACTGCCTTGCTCAACATGTTAATGAATTTGAAGATCTAGAAACCAGTTACTGACTGAAAATAACCATTTATTTTCAGTGATAAGGAAGTGATGGCCTATGGTACCATAACTAGGGAGGGTTTATCTACCAGCAAGCCTAACAAAAGTAACAAATGTTCAGCTGCCAAACAATATTCAAAAAAATCACTGGTGGTACTTCACTCCATTAAGCACCTTATCTGGCTATTATGTATTTTTTCAACCAAAAAAAAAANNAAAAAAAAAAAGGAAAACCACAAAATTGTGGTTAATTTCAGTGTAACAAAATAGAAAATGAGTTTTGGGTCACTTCTGTGCTGTAACTAATTTCTTATAGTCCATCTGTCAACACAAATATACATTTAAGAATAGAAGTCTGATATCTGGTAATACCTCCTTTAGGGGCACCTTCCAAAATTGACAGCCCCTTTAGTAAAAGGATTAATTTATTTGGGAGGGATTTGGTGATGCTCTGTTTCCTCTTTTGCTCTCACTCTTTATAGCAGTTCACACAAATCCTGTTTCCAGGTCTTTTCAAATTTTGAAGGTAATTTTCTCATTCTTTGGTAGTTTTCGTGTTCTTTCAGTAGCACATCCATCTTGGACTTTTATCTCCAGTAGTATGTCATTTTCCAAATAAGAAGCAAAATATAAATCCAAACAAATGAAGTTAAAAAACTGTTAGTACTACATAGATAAATTGTTAGTACTATCTTTGTACAGGTTACAGGACTGTGAGATTGGTGGACCTTATTTTATATTTGAGGTAAACTCAGAAAATCTGATATAAATCACTGCCTTTAACAGCCTACTCAGCCTGGGGAGGCACAAGACTCAGAAGGGACAGCAAGCTGTTGGCAATGCTTCCAGGAAACTCGGGACAAGCTGAAAAAAAGGTACCAATCTGTCTGCAACGTCAAGTGGAGACTTAAAAGTCAGGAAAGTGATATAAAATTTATGTGTTAAAATAGTAAGATTCATATAAGTGATACTGGTTATAGAATAACTCCAGAGTGACTCTGAGGGTAATAATGGGTGTTCAGGAAAAGCCACAAGGATCCAAGGTTACTGTAGGAAGATCCTTGAGCAGCAGCTGTGACAATCAGAGATGAGTTTAAATAAGATGCTCTCTCCTGCCAGTAAAATCCTTTCCCCTTGGACTCAGGAAGAAGTGATGAGAGGACAGGCAGAGATAACTGGGAAAATGAATGAATTTGTCCTGGAATTTTGAGACTTACTCTATCAGAGGAGTAAAGCTGACAGTAATATCAATCCAATCAGGCTTAGATGAGCTTTAAGGTGCAATTCATAACATCTGGACCAGCCTTCTCACTGGTTTCTTGAAGAAATCCATTGCTCCTGACAATGGCACACAAAACAATTATTCCTTTATGTATAAAGTTTATCTTTAAAACATTAAAAAAATAGTAGAGCCAACACTGGATCATTGCACTCCTGTCAGTGTCAGTGAGAAATCACCAGGGGCACAGCTTTTTTATGGAAAATGAATTAATTTTAATTTTAGCTATTATGAATGATTTTCTCCTAATGATCTCTGCTCATATTTGTCATCAGGTTATCCTCTATAACAACTTTGTACCCTTTCAGGAAAGAAGCAGAAATAAATATTATTTGCTAATTACAGTTCCAAGAATTGTTGTCATGAATTGAGTAATTACTTGGCTTTAGCTAAACTCTTCAGATTCTTTCTGATTTACCTGGTACAAATTCACTTTCTTCACTTTCTAAGCAAACTGGCCCCCGTGTTCTGTACTCCAGACCTTCTGTGGTACCCTGTGAGGAACCATCTGGACATGGGATTTTTGGTCTATTGGTCCTCTCTTTCAAAAAACTTTGTTGGGTTTCAGGGCAAGGTATTCGTGATATAGGAAGTACTTAAAGAAAATGGGAGGACAAGAATGGATGAATAGCATTGCCTTTTGTTATAAGATTATTAACATTGGAGAAAATTTAATTAGTCATTGACTTCAAGAGTATAGTCTGTATATATTGGACAGCTTCTGTTCAAAGTACATTCATTCAAAGTTAATACTAATTTATAAATTATACCTTAGCAAATGAAAAACGTCCACATCTGCTTTCAGTGATATAAATCAGTTTATACACTCACCAATAAATACTTTTTGAGTATCTCTCAGCTGCCTGTACTTTAACTCTCAAGAATCCTCTTGAATTCTCAAGTCTGAAAAAAAAGAAAAAAAGAGAAAACCAATTCTGACCCAGTTACTGTGACTGTCAAGACAGTTCAGAACAAGAGTATTTCACACTAAAATTAGAATTCTTCCGTGATATTTGCCCCTACTTCAAAATGTAAGTAGGATACACTTTGCAAGTGATTACCTGCACTAAAGGGTATTAATCCCAATTCAACTGAAGAGGGGGACAGAGTTGCATTAGCCAAGATAACAGAAATGTCATAGCCATTTCATAGCCTCTGAGATGGTTCTGAGTATCTGTGAAAATCAAATTCAGTCAAGCCCTAAACAGAACAGCTTGGGCTCACACTGCCAAGCATACATATGTGGAGGGTTTATGCAGATTAATGTGTCATTCCTAGAGTCCATGATCCATGGGTCCTATAATGTTTCTCTACTCAGTAAGCACTGTGCAGCTTTTAATCAAGTTTCTAATCAATTTGGCATCAAAAAATGATTGGTTAACATCTGTGATTTTAAACTCCTTCCTCATAAAATAAGCTGTGTTGTGTTTTGTGGGTCTAATCTGTTTCATCTTTATTGAAGTTGTTTGTTCCAGCCAGGAGGAGCTGTGACTAAACTTCAGGAGTCTCTACTGTCTAATGAGTGACTGTAGCCAACACCAGAACATGTGTAGTCTCTATAGGAACAACACTGGCCCTACACAAAGAAGTCGCAGGCAGCTGTGTCCAGTATTACACAAAATTAAAAGTAAGTTTTTCTCTTCCCAAATTGTCTTGCCTGCCATTGCTTCAAGGGGATTGAGAAAGATGCATTCCATTTCCCATCTGAATTGCTCTCATGTATTTGATTTGTGGTCAAGTATAATCCAAGATATAATTTAATGTGTTGAATAAGTAGCTGGGACTATAAATCCATTATGGCTGATCATCATGAGGTACAGTCCAGCATCTAGTAATGAACAACCAAAGAAAAGAAAGCAAAAATATGGATTTCACAACTCATGTTCTATTTTGTGTTCCTTACTACATTTTTCTTCCCCAGGTTTTTAAGAAATAGAATTTATTACCAAAGAAGAATGAGATTCCTGCACGGTCAGCATCTTGGGTACTTTAGGAGAAGATCAGCTAACTCAAGATGACTTATATTTTCCCCCTGCACTTCAGAGAATTTCAACTTTTTGTAGGTATCAGCTGGAAGTGAAAATGCTGAAAAACTCAAAGGAGGCAATTATTCATTACTTCAGCTTTCATGAAGCCAGTGTAGAGAATGACCAAGAACTTGGTAAGTGAGAGGTTTCAGAGGAGCTGGGCATTCAGATTGCTTCTATGAGACATCTGGGGGTATATTTCACACATTCACAGCACAAGCCTGATGAGGAGACATATATGTTTGACATGTATACTAAAAGATTTGAATCAGGGAACTAATTAAAGCTCACTGAACTTCTGTGGTAAATCTTTTCCTAGGTTTTTATCCCTTTGCTATGAAAGACACAGAATCTGCAGCATACTGAAGTTAGACTTCCACCATGTATTAAAGTAAAATCACTACTGATTCATTCATAGCACAACTGACAATTTGTGATAGTAAGAGGTATGATTGCCCTGGTCCCCCTAAACTCTTTTGCAGCTCATCTGTCATGGCAAGCAAAGTTTTTTGTAAGCAAGCAAACACCATTTCTGCAAATTCAGAAACATGACAGGTATTTCTGTTTCTTGGGTGTAGCCTCCTCTTCCCAAAATTTAAAATACAGTCAGGGAAGGCATTTCTTATTGGAAATCTCGTCTAGTAGAGGCCTTGGAATTAGCTCTTGCATCAAGGTCTGTAAAGCTGATAGCATCATTTGTAAGAAAGTTTGTGGGAAATTTACTGTTCATCAGCAAATAAACAGATCACAACATGGAAAATTCTCATTTATTATGTCAGAATTCATCCTGAAAAAGCTCTTTGTAAGCATATTCTGGCTTTTCAGAGATGAAAAAATCATGTTTCAATCACCTCTTATCAATTTATTACATTGTCTGCTATAAAAAAGGCGCATGCATATAAAAAAAATCACTGAGAGCTTGAAACATGTATTCTTGCAGATTGCATTTGGTTTAGAAATGAGAAATTAGTTTTCTTTTTCTCAAAGAGTGTTATCAAGAATAAAGAACACCTGGAGAAGTCCAGCCCAGGTGTAAGGCACACACTTCCTCAGGCAGTTCACATTTCTCTTGCCCACACAAAATCTCGTAAAGTTTATAGTTCTTTGATACCTTGAATCACGTAAAGAGAGCACGTTGCAAATGTTTCCCCAAGAGAATTTCTAGTGAGAAAATAAGCATTTTGGCAAAAGTTTCAAGGATAACATACAATCAAGGCAGAAGCATTGCAACAACATCCAGCAAACACAGTCCACAAAAACCNAAGAGAAGAGAAGAGAAGAGAAGAGAAGAGAAGAGAAGAGAAGAGAAGAGAAGAGAAGAGAAGAGAAGAGAAGAGAAGAGAAGAGAAGAGAAGAGAAGAGAGAAGAAATTAAAAGAATAAAGAAAGGAGGAAGAGATTAGAATAAGATATAGCTACCTTCGAATAATCCTGGTGATCACATCACAATGGCTCTTTTTGCTAAGTTACTTTTCCCATCAGCTAACACAGACTGGAAAAATAAATGGATTTTCCTTAAAAAAAGCAGACAATGGGTGGATTCCTTTTTTGCAGAATCTTGTTCCTCCTCTGAAGGTACTCCTCATAGTAGAGAAACACAACTTTGAAACAAAATTAAACTGAACAGTAAAGAAACTCCATCTCATGCTTATTTGAGTCTTTTGCATATCAGTCAGAAAATTCTACTTATGGATTCCTGAACCTGCAGTATGCATGGAAATTTTAAATATGAGGCATCAATTAGAAGTTAGTGAAAGCCAAACAAAATTAAGTAAAATTGTAACATAAGCCTTGATTTCCTTTCCAGATAAACTCCTTATTTAAATAAAAAAATAAATACATAAATTTTTACTTGAATTTGTTTGTCAAACATATTTATATGGTTTGGGGGTTTTTTTGTTTATTGTAACTCTTGCTAAAATGACAACTAAAAGATATTTTTGGTCCAAAATTTAAAGCCAGTGCAGAATTAAGTTTAAATAAAAAACTATAGGACACAAAGGAACTTATTTTTTTCTATTTCAAACTATAGGAAAACAGGCAAATCAATACTGGCAATGAAACTGTCTTACAATATTGAATCCTAATCCTTTTTCTTTTTCATTCTGCAGATCTTTTTTCATGCTGCATTAAGAAGGAAAGGCCATCAATTCAAATAAACATCACATATTTATTTTTCACACATTATTTTCAATGCATTAATTTCATGGATGTTACTAACTAAAAATGCTTCCTTTACCTTTTTTTATTGGGGGGGGGATAATAAAACTGAAAGAGCAGAAAAACAGAATTATTTGCTCAGTCGTACAAACTGATAGTGATACAGTCAGGAATAAAATGCAGGTCTCCTGGTTGTTATTCTGATGTATTAGTGATTGGATTATGCTGTTTCATCTCTCCTTAGTGGAGATGTTGTTCTGCAGACTGACCTCCAGAGCCAATACAGATACAAGTGTGGCATTTGTTAATCTAAAGACTCTCCAGAGAGGAAGGAAATGTGACTGCCAGCATTAAATAGAGGGCAGGCAAACACATCACAAATAAAGTCCAGGTTTTATGTGGACTTATAGGAGTTATTTTAAGTAAATCTGGCTGAGTCATTAGCTTCATTAGTCACACAGAGAAGAGGATGACCAAACTTCAATCTGAAAGAATTTGGAGAATGTGCCTCCCTCGAGGAGATACCCATCAGATATCCCATGTTATCTAGAATACTTTTTATTTACTGTAAACATAGAAGGTGAGTGTAGCAGAAGCAGAGGACTGTGACAATTTATAATTAAAAATGTACTAATCAGCATGCAACAAACATTAGCTGACCTTGAACCCAAATATATGAAAATATTGTCACACATAACTTTTTCTGTAATGCTGCTACAGCATCAGAGAAATATGATGAGTAAAGGTTTAAAACTTGAAGATATCCACAGGATAAAAGAAAATACCAAATAAAGACATCCTGCCTAATCCATATGAAGGACAACAGGCAAAACTGAAAACAAGGTTAGAACATACAAGAGCAGATAAGTCGGACTCAGGAGACTAGAGAAAGCAAGCAGAGTAAACCAGCAAGAATGAAAAGACAAAATATCTACCACAGGGGGAAAACAAGAAAAAATAACCCACAACCAAAACAAATAAACAAAAACATACAAATAAAACAATAGGAAATTATTTTATTATGATCCAAAAAGTTTCAGGCAACATAAAATGTGAACACAAATTTCTTTGCCACATGAACTCTCAAAAAATCTATTGAAGCTGTGGTTTAGTTGGAGTCTCAACTTTGAAATACAATGTCCTTCAGTAAGACAGGTGATGTTTTAAGATGTGTCTTGCTGAGCCTCTGTGTTATAAATCCTTCTGATCATTAATGCAAATGTTACCAGGCAGTCACTCCATGACTGTAGACTCAGTATCAGATTTCCTGCAGAGTCAAGCTAAAGGATGCTGCATAAGTGTCCCTGTAGATGGATCTCATACATAACGTATTTCTCTTTTTCTTTAAAACAACTAAAAGATTTTCATATAAAATTTCTGGAAAACTTCAATTGGTGGATAAAAGACAGGCTCATTACAGGTTTATTAGCTGAGAACATCAATCTTATTAGCAGAACATGTACTGATTTCACTAAGTTGTTCCTTGTTATACAGAGACTGTCTGCAAATCCCCAGACTGCACTAAGTTTCTAGTTATTTCATGATCCTGTGGTCTGAGTTACTGGTATTTGAAGATGCATCCCTGCTCAAAGAGATGAAGGATTTCTGTTACAAAATCAGAAGACATAAATGAAATACTAGACCGACATTGAGGTACCTTTTTTTCCTTTGCATTTATGTTTCTGTCCCCTCTATAGGCTGCAAACTGTTTAAAATCATTTTATCTGTGGAGCTGATTACAAGGTTTGCTGAAGCCAATCGTCTCTTTTGACTTCCACAGGCTTAGGTTCAATCTTTATGCAGAAATAAAGCCATACCATCTTAACAGACAAGGCAAAAATTACTTGGACCATGATAATGGATGACCCTCCTGACATCCTGCTTGTTAGAAAAGCATATTGTCTTTGCTTATAAATTTCAGTTTAATTGTTTCTTGTTTCTCGTGTTCATTCTCTACACAGACAAAACACAAATTCATCATTTGAGTTTATCATCTGGCAAAACTATTTTCTTTTAGCACAGTGATTATAGTCATAAAGCACCTTTATGAATATACATTAATGCAAGTGTTTGACATCTGGTTTATGCTCTTTTTTTCATTGTAAAGATACTATTCTATTAATAATATCTGCAACTTACGTTTTATTTTAAAATATATAACAAAAATCTGAAATTAACACATTGGTGTAATAGAAAAGACATCCATTTGTCTGAGCATCTTTAAATATGACCACGTAATTCAACCAGGAATTCTCTCTTTTTCTTATTGGAATCTTTGATTTACTGTGCAATTTCTCTTTCTGTAGGTGTCTGATCCAGATATCAGATAAGTCCCAGTGATTTCGAAGCTCAATGACTTGATTTACAAAGAAGAATGCAGGTTTCCACCAAGTAACCAGAATTTACAGAAGTAGCTTAATAAATTGTATGTTAAACTCCTGCTGAGAATCAGCAAACTTCCTGGAGAGACAATGCCAATCACATGAAATCTGGAGGGGAAAAAAAGAAATCCATCCATATATTCATTCAGGAAAGGGACAAGTCACTGCAATTTTTACTGTTGTTGCCATTCTCTCTGTCCATATCCTCAGTGATGTGCAAGTATAAGGTATTTGCACACCTTGATAGAAGCAAGTTACGGCTGTTTGTTCTTATTTCATTAAATTTCTTTATGAAGGAATGATATTATGTACTGTATGCAGTGTTCCTGAGTATATAAAGGGGGAAACATAATGTATTTTCCTTGGAGAATAGGATTTATGTGCTGAAAAACGTCTGATATGAAGGAATGGCTTTGTGAGGGATTACTGTCAATAGTGCCTGTTTATGAATCAAAACCTTTTCAGCAATCGTAAGCAGCTGGAAGCTGAACATCTGGGGCAAGAGTCAGCAGAAAATTTTGCTACCTCTAGAGATTGTCTTTGTAGGGGATCGGTTTATCAAGGTTGAAATATGGGCCAGCTGCAAAAAGCCAAATGGAAAAATAAACCACCGTCAATGGAGCAGAGACAGAAAAGCTGACACAAATGGAAGGATGGAGTTTGCTCCTCAAGAGCTATTCCCTTTCCTTAAATAATGTGCATAGGTAGGCAGAGGGAAAAGATTTTTGCATGTACCCTCTGTGGGATTCACCAGTGTCCTACGGCCAAGAAGAAACGATGGGGAAAGGGAAAACAATCTCCTCAGACAACGGTCTGTAGCTATGGATTTACATCCCTCCCTGGTGCAGATTCAAAACTGGGATTTTAAGAATCTGGAGCTCACTGATATCCTTGAGGAGACATCCAGCTTTCCTTGTGAAATGAACATGTGGCTGAATGGGATTGGTCAGGAGAAGATATTTTACCAGAAACACAAATTAATATCTCCACTAATTGCTAATGTATGCTCAGGAGTTCAGGGTTTTCCCCAGGCTGTACAGGGATGTGCATCTTTTCTTTCTGTAATGGGCAGCAAAGTCATTTCAAGCTTTTCTGTTGAATTTCACATGCTTTCAATTAGACCTTTTTAAAAGTGTATAACAGAGCTCTTAGCCAGTAATTAATTCTTCCTTTTACCATTAACAAATGAATGTGACAAAAGGCTGCAATTTTGATGTCTGTTGAACACTGAGTAGGGCAGTGGGATGTCTTCAGGACCAGTATGACCTTCTGCAATCTGACCTGTTCTCCACTATCATAGCTGTGGTATTGTCAAGGTTATCTACTGAAACAAAGATCTGCATTTTGGCCATGTGGAACTTCGGTTGGCAACCCTAAAATACTCAAACTGATGGTTTTACATGTTAAATGTCCAAGCTAGGCTAAAAAAATATTTTGGAAGACTTTAACCAAAACAGCCCTGTGTTTCTAAATACAGGGGAAAAACACATTTCTGTTCATAGAATCATACAATACAGTTATTAAGTTTGGAAAATACCTCCAAGATCATCAAGTCCAAACCCTGAACAAATGCCATCATGCCAACTAAACCATATCACTAAATGCCTATTCCAGTCTTTTCTTGGACACTTCCAGGGATGGTGATTCCACTATCTCCCTGGACTGCCTGTTCCAATGCTGAGTCACCCTTTTCCTGAAAAAATTCCTCCTGGTGTCCAAACTGAACTTCATCTGGAGCAGCTAGAAGTCATTTCCCCTTGTCCTGTCACTGGGTTCATAGGAAAAAGGATGACCCACACCTTGCTACAACCTCCTTTCAGGCAGTTTCTGGGGAGTTTTAAGTTATAACTAGGGATTTCTTTTAAATCAAGCTTAGGTAGTAGAATAGTAAGAGATGATAATTGAAAGAAATAACAGGTGCAGAAAAATTCAGAAATTATCCCATTTTATCACTCACCATTTGAAAACTACTATACCAAAGCGTATTTCTTCCTGAGGATAGTGGGTGTAGGATAAATAGGTGTGTGGATCTACACAATGGACACAAAGCTCCTACCTCTACTGACCACTCCTAAGGGCATTAGTGCTTCTCCACATATGCAATTTTTCTTCTCAGTCTGCATAGTGGAAAACAGCTCTAGGAAAAAAATAGACATAAAACTTGAGACTATGCTAATTCTAATATTCTTTAGCATTCAGCACTCAGTTTGCAACCTTATTTCAGGAAATTAATGGAATTGTTCTTCAATGTAATTATTTATTTGTAATAAGGTTGTGCAAGAGTTTATAAATTGCAATGTTGGTAAACAAAACTTATATCCCCTGGCCTGGGAAAAACAAGCTTTTATATTAACAGCTAACGTTGCAAAATTTCGTTATGTCTCCGTGTTCATTAAGTCATTTTTCTTTACAGCCACTGCAACAGCAAATGGTTCTGTCATTGAGCACTTCATAGAAATTTACTATGATTTTATTGAAATGGAAAAGAGGCAGTGCTTTGAGACTTTAAAGAATTTCTTAATGCACTTCACTAATTTCTGCTTTATTTGAAAACTGCTCTTCAATACTAACACAGCTTCCCCTGCCTAAAACAATTCCTGTTATTGCCACCTCGATATTCCCAGCCATAAAATGGGTCTGCTGGCTTGTCAGATTTAATCTCTAAAAAGAAGCAAAGTTATCAAAATCTGCCAAAAATATATGTGCATTAACATCTGATTTAGCCCACAAAGATAAGGAATGGAGTGTGAAGAGTATGGCTGAATAGACTAATGAAATTTTAATGGAACTTCAGTTCTATTTATTGGATCTCTATTTGTTAGAAAGTTGACTTCTTTTGTTGTTTCAAAAATTTTCAGTGTTCAACAGAATTCTGATTGTCTGCCTTGTTACCTAGAGCAATTCAACTACATAGCCCAGAGACTCTGCAATCTTGCCTTTCTCCAGTGGAAAAAAAAAAATGAACAAAACTGCCACATAATATGTTCTGGGAAGACCACAGTGAAGGTAAAAAATTAGATTAATGTGGTCAATCTATTTTGTTAACATGACTCATTTCCAGTTGTATTTCTCTTACATGGAAGGTTTCTAGCCATGGTTCATTATTTTATCCCAGACCTGGATGTTTCTGCCTCAATTAACTACCTGTCTGAATCAATGAGAAGCTCACAGGAAAGGTAATAAAAATTGTAAACAGAAGGTACAGAATATCAGAAGCTAACAATCAAAAGAGTCTAGATTAGGTTCTGCACAAGAGCACAGGAGGAAAACATTAGCAAGACTCTAAAACATCTCAGTGACTTGAGTAAGACAGAGGAAATCAATATCACTGCCCATACTGAATCATTAAATATTGTTCTATTAATTTTTCTTTTTTAAATTAGAGCCTAAATAGTCATCTGTTTTGTTTCATGTTTTATAGCATATTTGCAATAAAACTCTGTGTTTTACACTCACAGATAAAAGGAAGAAAGGCTGTGATTTTGCACTATTTCATGTAAGCACAGAAATTAATACCTTTTTGTGCTGACACAAACTCTTGAAATTGAAAATTTGGCTTTAACATTGTCTTGAAAACAGGCACAAGGACAAAAATCTGCAGATTTGTTAGTATCTTGCCATCTATATGTACCTAGAAATATAAATATTGAAATAGTATAATGTTTCTGGAGCTAATCCTCCTTTGGAGAACTTTCATACATATTCATAAGTGAGTCTCCAAATTCTGTGACACAAATTTGCACTCACAAAGTCACATCCTATGTTTTATTTCAGGGCCTTCTGCTATTCTCTGATATTCATTAAGTTGAAAGTGAAAAAATGAGAATGAAATGTTATTTGGATGCTTTGTTCTTACATCTTGTATCCTGTACTCTCCTTTGCTTATATTTGATTTATTTTATCCTATAAAAGCAAAGAGTTTTTAAACAGTGGAAGCTCAAAGAAGGATTGTTGCATCATCAGATGGCAAAGAGACGAGAGCTTCGGGTGTTTCTTCGATGAAAGAGGTTTTGGATCAGGACACTGTAATTAGTAATCTTACTGTCAAGTAATCTTACTTGTCAAGAATAGCAATTAAATAAACAGAAAGAGAATAATGAAAATGGCTAAAGAAAGTTTCTGTGACAAAACATGCACTGGACTTCCCTCCTGTTGCTCAATCTGGAGAGTTGCATCACTTGTTTCATGAAATCATGTTCTACTGGCACTCCCTGAAATGTGCATTGTCATCTTCCATAGGATGATTATAACTATCTGGAGAAGGAACAAAAAAGTTGCTGTGTCTCCAACCACACTTTTTTATGACTTTCATCCATGACTGGAGCAATCAGGGGTACTTTTTCTAGTGAAAAGAACAGACTAGTGGGACAGACCAGACTTTCTAGCAGAATTTATTTTGTGAGAATAAGAATGTAGGTCCAGCAAATTGCTGAACCATAGGACCTCTAAAGCTGTTTGACTTCCAGTGAGAGTGCTTCCCTCACCTTTCTGGCCCTGGCCTCAGCTTGGTACTCCACTTCTGACACTGTGAAGTACAAGGAACAAAGTTTAGATTGGTGTGCTTGAAGTCTCATTCCCTCTTAGGTGGTCTCAGAAATAATACATGAAAATGTGTGTAGAGCTTTCAGGAAAGCGTAATATATAAAAATGTTACATGAAAGACCAGGGGATTTGATGAAGTTTGCTCCGCTCTTTCTTTGCCTTTCTCACACAGCTGTGTTGGGAAGCAAATAAACCAAGATTGGCCAATTCTAATCTACACTTTCACAAACCTTGTAGATTCATAAGAGCAGCTGTAAGGGAGAGAGGCTGAGTGATTTCTCTTAAACCTCAAAAATAAAATACTTAAGGCTTTTATAAAATGAGAGCTGTCTTTCAGTCTCAAAAGAATCAGGGTTACATTCCTTCTGTCTGAAATCAGAGAAGTTCAAGGAGATGCAGTATTTTGGCATGATTTATGTATTCAGCACAGACATATGTCTGAAAGAGACTTTTCCAAACCAGCTTTGGACATTCTCCAAAGCCAGCTCCAGCAGAGATCAAGGTCTGACAGAGCCCAGAGCTTATGGCTCAGAGACAATTGCTAGAAAAGCCTGGAGTCCAGGGACAAACAGCCAAGGAGTGTGCTCAGGATCAGTGTCCTTTTTTGTTTCCATCAGGCCAACTGCCTCATTCTTGGGCTGACAGCCCTCATTCCTAGGCAACACCAAATTTGGACAAAAATATTGAGTTGGAGTCTTTCTTGGCTAAGGACAAGTGCTGATGGGGGAAAAGTAATTTGGAAGACAAGAAGTTTTCTTCAGCACTGCCTGTCTTTCAGACAGTATTTGGCCTCAGGATGCCAGCAGCCTGCATGTGCTTCCTTGCTAAGGGTTCTACCAGGCAGGAGGGGACAAGAGTCCTATCTGAAAAGACTTTTAGATGATCACAGCATAACCAGCTTTATGTGTGGAGAGAGACAGGTTTTTCTGTGTCTACAAGGCTTGTGGGAAAGGCCACTAAACCAGTAAATCAATAAATCATCAAGACTCCTTCAAGTAGATAAGTCCCTCTCACATCTTTGACTCTTGTTTCCATATTCGTTGCTTTCTGTCCTGGCTTCCACAGTCTTCTCTTCCCACACCTCAAATGAGATGCTGAGACAACTCCTAGTTCTGGATGCTAGGGGGAAAAAACAAACATAATTTTGAGCACATCTACATGTCCATTACAGGCCAAAACCACCTGGATCCAGTAATTTTCTAGGGAATTGATGAAAGCCAATAAATTGGTCTGTTCTGCTCTAGGGAGGAGAAGCTCCTCCAGCAGTTCTAGTAAAACCATGTTCTCACTGCGTGAGGCACTGGATTACTTAATTAGTGTAACTACCATTACAATTAATTTGGTGTAACCCTACACCACCTGTCACTGTGGCCCAGAGCCACACAGTGGCCAATGAGCTGGAAATCCTGCCTGGGAGGGGTGGCCACATTGGCCAGAGCACATAAAAACAGCAATATGTGGCCATTACCTTCCTCTCTCTCCTGGGACCTACCTCCACCATCTCAGACAGGACTGATGCAGCACCATCTGGAGGTAACTATTTTCACCTTAATCTCTTTCTTTACTTTTTTCCAAATATTTTGAGTAACTGAAAGTTGATTGGGTTTTGTCACAGGTTTTTGTAATGTTCTCTCCTGGTTGTATGTTACCCTTTTGAGCTTTTGCTGAATATTCTTATTTTTTCCCATATATTTTAAAATTATCAATAAAAGTATCTCCAGAGAAAACATGTGCTACATCTTCTCTTTATGCTGTCTCAAGGTATTCAAGAACCAAAGACTCTCAAAACATTTAGTAGGTGAATTTTTGGAGCCTTCTATATTTTTAATGTAAAACACTTGTGTGAGCTCATCGGTCTGAACGTGTGGTCTTACATGCTGCCATTCTTTAAGCAGGTTATGAGAAGTGGACATTGGTGGTTTGGTGTAGAACTCTGGACTCGGGTCTGCCTTGGTTTCCATATGCTTTCCCCATTTCTTCTATTGAACAACATTGGCAGATAATGATCTAATGCAGGTTTCTTTTGGGGAGGTCACTGTTGCATGTAGAATGGTCCCAAGTTACTGAATTTTACTTAATTTTGCCCACACTTTTAATTACTAATCAAGACAAACACCTGATCACTGATTCCAGTTTTGAGAAAATGAAGGACTCACACTTCTAAAAGAAAAGATGAACAGCTGTATTTGCACAACTATCTTCGCAGCTCCTGAATTTGAGTTTTCCTTAAGTTTTTCTTTAAGTTACATTTAATCCACTTGAATTTTTCTAGTGAACTGGGTGATACATGAGTGATATGGGTGACCCTCTCTTTGAACACTTTTTTGCCAGTTAACAGATTTCCTGCCCTCCACTACTGTTTTCCCTGTGGCACTCCTCCTTAGTGTCCATGCTCTAATGCCTGACACCCGTACCAAGAGTTCCATGACTTCTCCAGTGGGTATCCCGGTGGGATCACCCCTGACTGCTATCTATCAGGGGTGTTCCTGCCTCAGCAAGTGTTCTGATCAGCATAAGACAGTTCATGGCTTCCTCCTACACAGAGCACCACTGCAGTCCCCACAACATTAACTCGGTCTCTTGTGCCTATGGCAGTGGCATGTTACCTGAAGAAAGCTGAGATGCTTTTCCATGTTGTCTGAGAGCAGAGGTGCCTTGACTGAGTAGGTCCTTCTCTTATAAACCTCAGTAACAAGAATTAATTGGACTTTAGAACTTCTGCAAATTACAAAACAGAAACTTCATCCCACATTTTCCAAGTCCTCTATTAGTCCCATATTTTCTCTCGCATTATACATCTGGTCCGTGCAGAGAAGTCTGAACATTTATACTCTTTTATTTTAACCCACGTTATTTACTAATAAAATCAGATTTAATTTCTGAGAAGTCAGTATTTAAATATCATGTCATTTCAATATGTTTTCTGCTCTCATAAATTCCTGGTTTTAGCTGAGTTAATTTTCTTCATAGTAGCTGACTAGAGGCTGTTTGGGGCTTGTGCTGAAAACAGTGTTAATAATAGAGGAATGTCTTCCTTATTGCTGAGCAGATCCAAGGCCTTTTCTGCTCCTCATCCCACCAGGGAGGAGGCTGGGCATGCACAAGACATTGGCAAAAGATGTAGCTGGGAGAACTGACTCCAACTGGCCAAAGGGATATCCCAGATCATATGGCATCACGCTCAGCATATAAAGCTGGGGGAACAAAAAAGAAAGGGCTATGTTCACAGTGATGGTGTCCATCTTCCCAAGTCACCATTACATTTAGTGGAGCCCTGCATTCCTGGAGATGGCTGAACACTGTATGCCCAAGGGAAGTGGGGAATTAATACCTTGCTTTGCTTGTGTGCAAGACTTTTGCTTTATTTATTAAATTGTCTTTATCTCAATCCATGTGTTTTCTCATTTCTCTGATTCTCTCCCCCATCCCACTGTGGGGGCGTGATTGAGCATCTCTGTGAGTCTTACTTGTCTTTAACCTGAGGTTAAACCCTGACAGCCCAGTAGATGTTATTTTATTATAGTTATATGTTTTAATAGTCTAGACAACAGAAGCAAGGAAAGCTATCTTGGTGCTATAAATTGAGCAGATTAGCTGTAATGTTATATTTAGTATTGCATAAAATAGATGTGCTAGCTACTTCACTCAGACAAGGAACATTTTCTCTGCCTGCGTAGTGGACAACAAATCATCAGCTTAGTACTCTGCTTTGTGTTCTTAAAATCCTCATTTAATTAGGGTGGCTTTTTTTAACTCGCCGTCTGGTTGTGGACTCCTTGTTACAGAAAACACATGTACTCTTGTGATGAGTTAAGGCACAATTCCCATCTAGCTTTTCACTTATATCTTCCTCATCAGGATGAGAGAATATTAGATTGGAAAGCTCATGAGTTTAGATAGAGGTATATACTTTATTTGTAGTCTTAGGCAAAACAGTCTCAATTTGGGGAAAGCCATCAAGCATTGGAATGTTATCCTCCAGGGAAGCGGCCGAGTCACCATCCGTGGTGGTATTTAGAAGGTGTGTAGATGTGGCACTTGTAGATCTGTTTTAGTGGTGGCCTTGGCTGTGACAGGTTAACTTTGGACTTGATGATATTAAAGGTCTCTGTGGGCAGCAGTTTCTTCAGGAAATATCCATCTGCTTTAGTGTGGGCTCTCCCACACTCTGAAAGGGAACATCTGCTCACCATGGAACACGTCTTCTACCTTCCCTGGCTTTGTTTCCTTCTGCTGTTCATCACTCTTTTGCCTCTTCCTCTGCCCATCCAGCATTTTCTGCCCTTTCTTGGTTGACTTTTCCCAGAGCCATCACTCTGTTGTCAGACTCAGAAGTGTTGTGGTGGGTCCCCTGTGAAACTCTCCAGCATGAGGCATCTCCTGAGCTCGCCTCACAGCAGCTTCCCTGCAGTTTTCCCCAAAAAAACCTTGCCACAGAAACCCAATGCAGGTATAAAACAATCTTAAACAATAATAGCAGCACAACTTGTTACATCCACTTCAGCCTCTTCAGAGTGCTTGCTGCTGCTTCCAGCTCAAATGTTTTATATGATATTTAGTGATTTGGGAGAGCATAGAGACCCTGACAGCTCTAAAGACATTTTTGAAACAGTTGCCATTTCCAACATTTCTTATTCCCTGTCTGATATGAGATAATACTTATAAACTGTCTTTTTTTAGTGTCCTAAATCATAAAATTGTAGAATGCTTTGAGTTGGAAGGGACCTTAAGGACCATCTAGTTCTGACCAATTTGGCCATAGGCAGGGAACTTTCCACTAGACTAGGTTGCTCAGAGCCCCATCCACCCGAGTCTTGAACACTTCCAGGAATAGGACATGGGAAAATATTGCACTGGATCATATGAAAGTGTCTGGGGCATCAGTGGCTGTGTTTGAGTAGCAGGAAATTGCAAGGATGTTTGAGGTGGGAGGAGGCCATGAGGTGCCCTCTGCTGTCCCAGCTGTTTCCAGCCCTTTTGAAAGAGGAGAGAACACCCCCTCTGCCCCTGAAATTTTACAGGAATACATGTGCAGCTGTAAGAAAGGGCAGAAGCTGCCATAAGGAGGAGACGTGTGAGAAGTCATGGTTTTAGGTGGTTGTTGGGTGGAGGGCTGCTCCATCTCAGAGGAAGGACAGGAGTGGAAAGGAGTTAAAACAAAGAGCAGCATATGCAAATGATTATTTCTCATCACAATTCCCTGAGCTGCCTCACAGAAGTGGTGAGGTGGACTGAGTGTAGAAGGGATTAGAGCCTGGGAAAGGGTCTTTAAGTGTTTATTAGGTTTTTTCCCTTGATACTGAAATAAGTCATCAAAAGCCTGTTAGTTGGTAGCAAGATAAATTAAATGCCCTGAGTCAAGAGTCAAGACTGTGTTGCCCATGAATGGAGTCAGGAGACACCACCAGGACCAGGCATCGTCTGGGGTTGGGTTTGCTGGGTGAAAACTGGGTGTAAGCATGTGAAAACCTGTCTTTACACAAAGGTTGTGATAGTATTAAAAGTGAAGCTTGTAATGTTTGGACACTCAGACGTATGAACTGTGTAGGAGTTCCATGATGAGCTGATCACAACCAATTCCAGAAATCCCACTGGTGCCAAAACACGCAACAGGATGAACCTTCTTCCTCAAATATTGAAGGCTGGAGAAATTCTCTCTATATGAGATACACAGCCAGGGTTGACCACAAGTTTCTAATTCCAGAGATGTATCTATGGAGTATCATTTATTTGTGGTTTTGTGGGCATTTTATTATGTGTAGTGTGTTGTAGGTTTTGGGTTGGGTTTTTGCTGTGGTGCTGGTTGTTTTTTATTATTATTTGCTTGGAGAATTTTGTGGGTTTGGGTTTTTTGTTGGTGTTGTTTTAGGGTTTGTGTGTTTTTGAATCACTTAGCATAATTGCTGCCACTGACCAAATTGGAAGCAGCCTGTGTTGTAAAAGTAGACCGCTGCCTTTCTCGTCCTATGCTTCTCCAGCAGTGTTTTATGTTAATAATTTTGGATTTATTAGTGGAACCCTGCCAATTGCTGGGTGCCACAAGGGCTAACCTGTGTGTTCCTGGTTGATTTAGGATCTTTGCTACTACACAAAAAGAGAGAAAAAAAAGTGCTGTAATTTTGGTTATGAAGTCTGACATGATCATTTGTGATGTGGTGCTGTATTAGCATGATTTGATTTTAGTCTGACATGGTAATTTGAGATAAAGAACTGAATTAGTGTTGGGATTTTAGCACTGGAGGTAATTTCTCAACCTAAATTTAACATCCTGACTGCCTTATGCTTCAAATTTCCTTATCACTTAGCCTGCATTGCATTACTATTTTTTTCTCCAAGTGCTTTTATACCTTATTGAGTGAATTATCTTCCAGGTGAGAAACTAAACTGTGAGCGGTGTAATAAAGCTCCAGGTTGTCATTATGACCAGTGAAAAAGTAACTCATAATTTACACTAGGTAAAAGAGATTCAAAGAGGTTAATCACAGTATGTTGGAAATTTCTGTCATGATGAACCCTTTTGTCATCCTGTGTAGCATCTTTAAAAATTTGCTCCTTGAGGCTCTGTACTTGAGGGATGTATTGGTGTTGGGTTATGGTCTGTGCATTTACAAAATTTTGTACAGTATTATATTTTACATTCTTAAAAAAAAGGCATTTTCTATCTACAAGGTAGTGAAATCTGTTTCTTGCTATACAAAGTCAAAGATTAGCAAGGACAAAACTTGATTCTGTTTTTATTTCATAATTCTGAATACAAAATATGGAAGTTTAAATTTCTGTTATTTTACAAAATCTGTATTTCCTGAAAAGCATGAGTAGGGTTTTTTTCCACACGTTGTTCCATTATTTATATACATGCATACACTGGAAGTAATTCTTAACTTTCTGAAAGCTAAGAGAATGTCAAGAGAAAAATGAAGCATGAACAAAGAAATTACCCTAGTCTGACAACTTTTACTGTAATTAAAAATAAGAAAAACCTGACATTTTACATGTAAACTAAAGGGTTTGTTGCTACTCAGTCTCACAGAAATACTGTATGACAGTAGTTAGTGGCCTCAAATCTTTGTGAGTTTGTTAGAAAATACATTAATTTTTAGTTCTGGATTCCAGAATGGATCCAGACTGCAAGTATTTCTGTACTATTATAAAACTAGTTCTGTAACATTCTAATCACTCCTTGGGAATTTTTCTGATGAAATGCAGAATCCTTGTCAAATTTAACAGGCTTATGTCCTGGCAGACAGCTAACAGAAGACTGAATCAAATTTGTTCTGTGCCTCATTGAAGTTTCATAATTATCTAGTGTTCATCTTTATGCTTTCAAAAGGATTTGTTAGCTGATTAACCAGTAATCTGAATTTTGAGAAATAATACAATGAAAGGGCACAACTTGAATTGACTTCCAAAGTCGCTGGAAAATGAGGAAGAGAATAGACATTTGTCAAGTCTTCTATGATGGTTGAAACTAAGGATGGATCAACGGTATTTCCTTTCTCATGACCAAACTTTAGTGCAGTGACAATTTGAACAAAAAGGTTTTTGCTTGTGGAAATCTATGGAAAAGAAAGGGTACAAATAATTTTCTATGAAGTAAGGCATTTTAAACTTTTTAACTTGGGTAGTTTTAATTTAAGCAGATGTATGAACTATGTACTGTAATCACAAATGTGCTTTATAAATGTACCTTACACAGAAGTTTCAATACTTACTATCTGTGTGGGCCCAAACTAATAAGGAGATCTTGGATTCCTACAACCACTGCTTCAATCTTCCTTTTTTTTGGATACATGGAACATGACATTTTAATATAGTTAATAGACTTTACATATACTCTGCATAAATGTCTTCCAAATCAACAGAAGTGATGTGCAGCAGGTATGCTTATTCAACATTCTTATTGCAAAAGGTTAAGTCCTGCCATAAATGTCTCCTCTGAATTCTTTCAGTTTTGCATATCCTGCTCCTTTGTTCTTATCCTTATACAAATAATGTGATTTTATTAGACAAGTATTGTTTTTCTAAATCAGGACGCTGTGGAGGCTCTCTGAAAATTCAAGCAAATGTTCTCCCTAAATTACATAACAAATCCTGGCTTTCTGTTCATTCTGAACTGAACTTGGCTGCAGAATTAGTTGGTTGGTTTTTTTATGTGTGAACATGCCTGCAAGGATAAAGAATAGGTATTCATGGAGGAAAAGCCATTGAAGGTTTTTTTGCTTGTAAGCTGCAATAGCTCCCACTGCCTTGCTGTAGTGCTGTCACCCCACAAGTCTCTACTGTACCAGATTCAGGTGTTTGATGAACGCTCTGTGTGAACAGAGTAGGTGGTTGGTGCTGTGGCACAAGTATGGGAGTAGGAGGTGATAAGAAACCAAGAGATCTACTTGGGCAGATCAGAGCTCCTACCCTGTCATCTCACCTATTGTGTTCTCTGCGTACAACTCCACGTCCACATGCTGTCCTTGGGATTTCCTAGGCAGAGGGGCAAGAGGAAGTTTGATCAGGCTTCCCAAGGCACCAAGGCTGACAGAGCTCAGGGAGTGTTCAGATGGTACTTTCAGGTGCATGGTGTGACTCTTGAGGATGGTCCTGTGCAGGGCCAGGAGTAGGACTCAATGATGCTTGTGGAGGCTTTCCAACTTGGCATATTCTGTGATTTTGTGGCTGCTCCATCCTTGGAAGTGTTCAAGACCAGGTTAGATGGGACTTACAGCAACCTGGTTTAGTGGAAAGTGTCCCTGCCCGTGCAAGAGAGATGGAATAAGATGACCCTTTCCAACTCAAACCACTCTGATACTGTGATTCAAGGAGAAGTTACTTTTAAGCCTTATTATGAGTCAACAATAAGGATGATATTTTTTGTTGTTGTTCCACAGCTTGCTGAATTTGCTCTCTTGCTTCTGTTGGAGTTGAGGAACCAGATAGTTCTGATTCACCTGGTCCTTTTCCAGTGTGGTATTTTAATTTCTTTTTAAAGATACAACCTCATTTCTTCAAAACTACTGCATTTCATAAGCTGACAAAATCTATCACATATTTGGATATCCAAATCCCATTTCCAAAGCTAGTGTGTTGGTTTGAGGCACTCTTTGCTCTCAAACACGATATATTGTCAGCACAGTCACTAGAGTGACTGAAAGCCACAGTGCAATGATATAAATGTAATGTTTCTTCAGGCATCAAGCCTAATTGAATGCTAACTGGGAAAAGCCTTGACATAAAGTTGAAGAGCAGCAGCCATGAGTTGGATGTTTGAGCTTCAGATTCCACTATGTACTCTATAAACTAAAGTTCCTACTTTAGGCTTTTGTGCATGGTAATGCAATATTGTTGAATTGCCTGTGTTCAAGATGTGTCTGTGGAGGGGTAAATAATTTGTCCTCTAAGCTTTTGACTGATAAAAATTTCTCAAGGGGGAAAAAACTACAGCTGAAAATTTCAATGAGAAAGCCGAAATATCTGCGACTTGGGACTTTAATTCAATAACAATTGAAGTTAATGGAAGAATATTGTCTCTCTGAGTGAATATAGAAGCACCGATGTATACTACTAACTGTGAAAGATCAGCCAGGTAAGTTGCAGTTCTGTCTGATAGAATACAGTGATTCATATGTACCACAGTTGGTTTCTTAAACACTGATCACTGTGTTTAATCTGCTTGTTGATTTTTTTATCTTACAGAAAACTATCTTTCTGCATAATTTCCGATTATTTTTTAACTAACATTGCTATAATGCAAAAATTGTGAAGTCTAGAATTGCTTTTGGCTTTCAAGTAAGGAGCAGCTCAACAATACTTTTTTCTGAATGTTACAGATTTTGCTTTCTTTCTGAGAGTCTATTTATTTTTGGGGGATGAGGCTTCATCCTGTTTGCACAGGACCTACTGGAGGAAGAAGGTGGGGAAGCATCTTGAGCCAAGCAGTTGCTAGAGCTGATCACCTAGACAAAATGTACTTTTTCCTGACAATATTTCATTCTTATTTCTAGAAGCGACAAAGCAAAGAATGCATATATAACTTCTGCTTTTAAAAATACAAGAGGAGAATCTTAAATATTGATATGTTAATTAATGCTAAATTGTGGGACTCTTAAGCCTCAGGCCTTGTATCCATTCCTGTCTGTGGCAGAGGAACTGTCTCATTGTGTAACTTCACGAGACCATTGCACTATTACTCTTTTTGGATTTTTTTTTTTTTTGCCTTGGGAAAAACTGTCTTCCTTCTTTTAGACAGATTATCGGTGCAGAAAATGTCTTCTTACTATTGTGCATGTGCAAGTGGTATATCTAACAGATCTGGGTTAGAATTTCACATGAAATCTTGGGTCCCACCTAATCCTCTGGGTTTTAGGGGGTTTTTTTAGAAGGAATGTGTTTTTCAAAATGAGTTTGGATTTTTTCTGTATTTTTTGCAAGTATGGGTAAAAAATCTTAACTGCATTAGAATATGTTTTACTTCTTGGATGTTTGTATATAGAAAACTTTAATGTACTCTGCAACTTGTAATCAGATTTTACACTATTATTGCTGTTTTTATAGAATGTGATTTCTACTAAAATATGACTGCTTATCTCAGTAATACTTCTCATTTTTCACAAGAAAATAGGGACACTCATAACTGAAGTGTCTGCTGGGCAGGTTTTGGTGAAAAACGGTTCAAAAGATGCATGGATCAGTATGGGCACTCGTGGAAGCCTCCAAATATGTTGAGTTCTATTAAAAGTTTCAATATGTTTTCTCAGTTACTGACTTGTTATTTTTTGTTTTCTTACATATTTTTGGTGCATAGTAATTTCATTAAATCTCCTAGTTTATTCTGCGGAGTAAACTGCAAATTCCTATGTAGATGTGGCACTTAGGGGCACAGTTTGGTGATGACCTTGGCAGTGCTGAGGGAATGGTTGGACTTGATCTTAGAGGTCTTGTTAAACCTAAACAATTCTGTGATTCTAAGACTGATGTTGAGCTTTTGAAAGGAGGATTGGAAAAGTCATGACTTCACCTTTACCAATCTGTGCTGTACTTGTTTATTCTCTCAACAATAGCTCTGACATGGCTGATGGATTAGGACTGACAGGCTCTCAAACAAACTTTCCACCTTTATGCCCTTATCAGTGGAGAATCTGAGCCTACTTCATTAAGTAAATAATGCCCATGTTCTCTCTCCCTCACTTCCTACTCTATCCAATCTTGCTTAGGGATTGCTCTGCCCTTTCTAAATGAAAGGATTTGAGGGAACTGCTGAACTTGCAGGAAATGGTGGTCAGGCCTTTCATTTAGCTCTTAATGGTGTGAGCTCTGAGGTTGCTTTTATTCCTTCTGGCTTAGAAATTTCTGTTTGAACCTCTGTTGTAAGTGGATTGTGCTCCCACCAGCATGACCTGCCCTACACCAGGCAGCAACATCATAATTTCAGAAAATCCCAGCTTCCCAGAAAAGTAGTCAGAATTGTTCCTTTAAACAGTTTTGAAAATCAGACCAGAATTCTGGCCAAGGTGTTCAGTAAGGAAGTAGCTGCACAGAGCAGCACCACATACACCTGATCGTTTGTGTTCCTCTACTAACAAGGTATCATTTGACGAAAAAAAGAAAACCAGTATTTTCAGGACATGTCAATTTTTTGCCTACATAGATAAGGTGGAACTGCTGAAAGGATTTGAAAGAGTGACTACAGTGGTCTTTGCTCTACTTGGAGAGGAATGCCATCTAGATACAGGAACTGTCTGGTAATCAGATAGAAGATCATTGACCTTAGTGCTTCAAATAAGGCATTAATAACCAAATTAGACAAAGATGAGCTTAAAGGACAGATTAAGGTGACAAAAGTCCACAGAATTGTGCAGTGGGAAGAAGGATATCTTGTCCTGACATAATAGCTTGTGGAGGATTCAGAATACATATGTCAGTGCAGTTCATGGAGATGTTATGAATTCAGATTTCTTATAGGTTCTTTGGACAGAACATAAATGATAGAGGCCTAAAAACTTGTGCCAACCTGGTTTACTTCCTCATAATTATGAGAATAGGAAAGAAGGCATGAATTCCCCAGAATGAACTGAAGTAATTTTAGATATTAGAGTTTGAAGGGACATTTTCATTCCTGAAGTAAAATTTACTCTTATTAGATAGTTTTTAATAATTATTCTTTTAAAATGCTTTCTATCACCAATGAGCAACAATTAACCAAAAATGGATGATACAATCAAAGAAAAACCAGAGTAGAAAAACAGTGTTTTTTCAGGCTATCTGGGACTTGTTTGGGTGCTTAAGGTTCAGCCACAACTCCTAAGCAACTAAAAGAGCAAAGGTGATACCAATGTAGCAACAACATTCCTGAAGAATTTATGATTCATTGCAAAGTGAGCAAAAAACCTTAATGCTGCATTCAGCTGTATATCTGGAATGTCACTTTGACAACCATAAATATAAAATAAGAATGTTGAGCTGCAAGGGTTTACTCTTCTGGTATTCAATGTAAGCAATTGGCGTTACTGCTTGTCATCAATCATCCTTTTCATGGGCCAAGCATGGCTAAGAAATTAGTTGCTCATTGCTTATTTGGCTGATGTTTTGCTGCTGTGTCAGACTCTATTTGGATAGTTAAACTGCAGTCTTTTTCCAGGTACTTTATTTTTCTCTCTGGACAGTATTATTAACAGAATGTTCCTTTTCTTCATGCAGTTTTCATAATTGGCTGAAACTCATAGTATTAACTTGCCTTGTTTGGATTTTGTCATCTGGCTGAAACCTCTTTAGTATGGAACTTGTGGCTCAAAGAAGCACAGGCCAAGTTACCTGGAGAACAGCAGCACCCCGGTATCTTAAAATTTGATATAAAGTGAGGTATAGACCATTCACTCAGGAGGGTGAAATCTGAACAGACAAGATGAGACATGAATGCTCAGAGCAGAAGTGACTGGAGGGAGGACAGAGTAGAAATAGGACAATTACTGCCCTTTCTGTCAGGAGAAAGTGGATGAAAGCTGCCTGACATCTGTTTTTTTAAAAAAAAAATAAAATAAAAGTGCCATAAGTTGGGGATACTTGCGTGCATATAGATGGACAAGGTGGTAGTGAGTGGCTCTAAACAGTCCAGTTTTCTTGGTGGAGTTTTAGCACCAACTCTTAAATCATGTTTTAGTCATGAAATTACCAAGGCACTCAAGGAATAGCCTTTTGCTGATGTAGGTATTAGCAAAGAGTTCAATCTTAAATTCTGTGAGTGCACAAAGTTTCACAATGCTGAGTCAATGTCTTTTGGTTACATTAAGGGGCTGTACTTTGGGTTTTGGGTGGTTTTGAGGTTTTCTTTAAGGGCCTGCAAATGCTTCATTTGAGCACATAGATGCTTGTAGCTGCAAAAAAAAAAAAGCCCAAGTAATAAGAGAGATAGGAATACATTGCACAAGACTTACCTCTTTGATTCATTCTGTCTCCAGGGCCAAATCACTTCATCCAGATGCAAAGTGCTGCCACAGATTCTGTACAAGTGACAGGAATGTGTTTGCTCAGGGAGAAAATCTGTTTTGGAGGTAAAAATTGGAAAATATCCATAAAAGCCCAGTCAGTCCCAGCATATTTCTCTTCTTCCCCACACCTGCCACTTAAAAAATAATTAAAGTAACTTCTGGGTTGATTTTGGGTTTTTAGGTGCTTACATCTTTGGGATACAGACCTGTATTGTGAGTATTCAACATCAGTTTTTGTCACCAGCATTGGTATATAGTTATGGGGTGGCTTAGTGGTGAATCTGTGATTGTATTTGAAAGGGCCATGAGCTGAATTAAAAAAGAGGGAAGAGCAGTATCCAGAGCTGACTCAGGGCTTCAGAGTTTCCCAGTATCTTGGTCATTTTTGCAGTGGGGAGAATTTAATGTTTTGAGAGACTTTGGGGGTTGAAATCTTTTCTGCATTCCCATTAGAAGTAATCTGCCAGCACAGACTTTTCATGAGTGTGTTTTTTTTCG
>VXBA01002938.1:1035639-1183709 GCA_013399895.1 Serilophus lunatus | reverse complement strand
GGGGGGAAGGATATTATTTGTGCTTGATTGAAGCATTATGGTAGATGTAGGTGGAGGTGAATCTTAAGTATTCCTCTTTATGCTGTAATCCTAACACTTAAAAATAACATCAAAACAACAATTCATTCCAGGGAATTTAAAATGCTTTGCTCTAATGTACTGTTACCTGGATTTATTTTAAAACAAATTTTTGCTGAAATATGATCAGGAAGGTCTGTGTTTATCAGAGCTTTTTTTATGACAACGTGATTCACTTGCATCTCTTATTTTTTCCCTCAACTAGCTTTGCAAGGAAAATTCTTGATGCCAAATCTGGTGTAAATGTCCCTTTTAGAGAGTTTACAGGGTATATGTAAACTGTGATAGCACCTGATGGCTGATTTTCAGCTGCAATGTGGTGGAAGATGTTCAAGTGAAACAGAACAAGGCAGGACTATCCCAAGAGCTTGAATTCAAGAAAATGTGAAGGGCATGAGCACAGCGAAATGTTAAGTCTGTTTCCAGAATAATTACAGCTACTGACTTGTGAGCCTTGCTCATGGACACTCTGCAGAAATAAAATGGGTTGTGATGGTTTTCTTCTGTTTCGGTGGGAGTTGTTTGTTTTGGTGGTTTGTGTTTGTTTTGGTTTTTTTGATAGAGGGATATCAGAATAGAAAGAAAATCCATCCAGTCTGCATGAGACTACAGCATTCAATCCTCCTTTAAAACCAAAGAAGAGCTTCCAAAAATGACTTAACTTCTGACTTTCCTTTTGTTAAAGACAAGAAGCCAAGCTGTGACCATGTGCAACTTTTACACTTATGAAGCTTGAGCTGCAATTTAAATGAAATGCATTTATAGGTAAATACCATTATTAAGAATTTAAGCTGTTCAGACAATAATTATGTTAAATTTTGATGCCCTTGATTTTAAAAACATTGCTTGAAAAGTTAACCAATAACTTTCAGCAGCAGATGTCTCTGGTTTATGTAAGCAAAAAGCAGTAAAGCAATGCTGAATATGGCTATACCTGACTTTTGTTTACTTATCTTTAAAGTGAGAGCTACAAGGCATAGAAATCCTTATTCAGCTGAGTGGGAAATGCCTGTGCATCTAAAATGAGTTTCATAACATCACAGCAAATGAGTAGAGGTGGAGGTAGAGCAAAATAAATTGTTTCAGTAGGACAGAAGACATTGTGTGAAGTATTCAAAACAAGAGCAAGCATAAAATTGTATGAGGTACCTATATATTTGAAAAAAAAACCCAAACAAACCAAAGATACTTAGGTGTTTCCCAATACTAGAAATTTAAATAATCTAGTTGGTTGTAGCAAACTGGTACACCTATTTCAGATGCCCATATGAACAGAAAATACTAATTGTCCTGCTCAGCTCTTGAATACCAGTTAAACAGTTGACAGGGAGGTAACATATTGGTTGGGAATACCCTCCATGGTTTTCAACAAAACTGGATCACAGTGCAGCCAAAAGTGCAAGGATCATGGTGTCATAAAAGTACCAAACAGTAGGAAAATGTGTGGTCTAGGAGTTAAGCTGTTCACTTGTGAGTGTGACAGTGAGCTGTCTAGCATCTGTTTAATATCAAGGCTGTCCAAGAACAGTTAAATGTCCTGGGGGAGGAAAACCTGAGATCTGAAACCTGTAACATTTTCTTCCGTGGAAAATGTGTGAACCAAAGAGAAGTGCAGAGCTGCTGAGGTTGGGAGAAGCCTCTTGAGGATGTGTTGTTCCACCCTCCTGTTCAAAGCAAGGTCACCTAAAGCAAGTTGCTCAAGGTCACAAGAAGCTGAACTTTGAGTATATCAAAGGAAAAAGGCTCCATGGAGTCTCTGGGCAAACATGTTTTGTTACTCTCATAGAAGAAAGTATGTGGTATTTTTCTCGTGTTTGAACTTTCAACCAAGTCTTCCTGTGACACCTACAGAAACTGCACTGACATTAAAAACCATAAATTTTCCCTGTGACAATACTTGGAATAAACTTTCTTCCTCTGGTACACTGTGGTATGTACAAAGGGGAACCAAGTGTACCGTGGATGTGTCAACAAGATGGTCCACTCACCACAGTGACTAAGGCAACTGAGCAATTAGTTAAGATCTGAGTCAAGCCTTTCTCATTGCTGAATTAACCAATCATTACATCTGGGCTGAATTTTTCAGCCAAAAATGCTACACAGAAAGCTGCGAATTCAAAATAATGAAGAAATAACAGACTTCATGTCAGTGCTGACAAGTACTTTCCATTAAAAAATGCGGCCTTAAGAAAAAGAGATAAATCGAAGTATTTAATTTAATCTCTTCTTGACTGCAAGGTTTTCAGCTTTATTAATATAATTTTTTAATGATAAGCCTCTCTTGGTCCTCAAACTTATTTCAGCTCATGTGCAGTCTCACTTAGCTCCTTTATCAACATGAAGAATCTTCCAAGAAGGGCAAAAAATAAGGGAGAATGTTAGAAAGGAACTTATAAATGAGCAAGAGGGGACAGGGAGTAAAAGACATCTACTCATTTTTTGCTAAGGAAAGGTCAAACAGAAGAATATATCTAATTTTGTTTGTTTTTACCTGTCGTGTTCCTCAAGGTGTTATCTTTTAATTCTGTCACGTCTGAGCTACAAAAGCAATAGGAAAATACAAGTTAATGTGCTAAAGTCAACTAAAGAGTATGGAAGAAGCTGCATGTTTCGATAGTGTCAAGAGGCTTTGGGAAAAATTACTTTAAGTCTTGTATAGGCCTGTAGAAGGGAGGGAAAGAAGTTGTCCATCCATTTTTGTGGCATGTTGAGTATAATTCTGCAGAGGAAGAACACTGTGAACAAAATACAATACTAGAGCAGAGATGGTAGTGGGTGCCCTTTTCTTTGGACCAGCCCTATGCCTCCTTCAAGGTTACTTACATTAATGTGAAATGCTCTTAAGATTTACGGAATATAAAGAAGATAATTTGAAGTGACAGTTTTTGCAATACTGTGAAAATGAGTTCTGTCTTTAGATTGTATTTCAGTGGGCATATTACCTGGGTGTGATACTTTTCTTGCTGGTACTATATGAGTATGTAAGAGTAGTGTAAATTCTTTAGGCATGCTATAATGCCATCCCTATTGGAAATGATGCCATGGCACAGTTACTGGATGATTATATCAAGCCTAGCTGTTCGTATATTTGCAGATAGAAACTTTTGAAGGTGTTTTCTGCTGTACAAGTAACAGGTATGGGTGTAAATCATGAATTTTAAGCTTGGATTTTCTTTTGCCCAAGTTTGTATATTATGTATGCTACCTCCTATGTCTAAATGTCTTATCGTTTAAGCAACATAATTGACTCTGTGCATACTGTCTTTTCTTATGGAGCGACATGCTGGAAATGGAGTGTCATATTTGGATATAAATTTAAATATATAGGTTTACTACATACACGTGTACCTGAAGCAGAAGGCTGAGAGAATTCCATGATTATTGGGCATCTACAGGCTGGTTTGGGATAATGTGGGATGTTTTGGTGGATTTAAATTGACCTGGCAGTGTTAAAAATCACAAGGTGCTTTGACCTGGCAAAATAAGTGGAACAGCAAATGTAAAAAGCAAAATGGTTAAAGCATTGTGAGGGATTTCCCTTAAGTAGTGCAAAATAGATAAAGAGATTAAAGAAGCCATACAGACTACGTACATAGAAATTACAAATTATCAGAGAATGTCCTTGTGTTTCTTTTGAACAAGTGTCATCAACCTAGTTCCCATTGTACCACCAAATCACCATTTCCCAGGCTAGAGTCATGTGTCTAATTCTCTGCAGCCTCATATTTGTCCAGTGTTCAGGAGTTTTTACAAATCTTTCATTGATCCCTCTATACTGATTTGATTTTTTTCATCCTTCCAAGGGCTACACTTGTATTTTGCTTATGCCTTCCTTTGGAAAACGAGATATTAATTCTTACCCTTTTCTTCCTGTCACTTTTTCTTGAAGAACAATGGAGCATCCTGTAGTACAGTATAGCACTGTCATAACTCCTTTTTCCTGGAGTATTACTATACTTTTATTTTGTTCTAAATAGCCAAACCATTTTATGGTAGTTTTGAATTTTTGTTACACATACAAAAGGAACATAAAACCAAATCAAACATAATGAAATTTGCTTTAATATTGTGTTTCCTTGCTTTAAAGTTACCTGTGTAAACAGTGAACTAATAATAGTCCTGTACGGGTTAAAGAATTTGGGTTAGGAAAGAATAAAGTAGCACAGAAACAGTTGTTCTTAAGACCTTCTGGGACAAGTTTACTCAGCTCTTACACAAGCAGAATATGTGATTGTGGTAGGCAAATTGAGAAGTATGTACCTTGACTGCAGTATGAGGAAGAGGTGGTGACAATTTTAAATTATTATCCCTAAGTTCTGGAAATCACTTACTTTATTATACCCTGTTGCTGATTATGGCACAATCTGTTTATTAAATGCTATTAAGTGCAAAGGGTTCTGCCATTATCCAGGTGCTTTCTAAACTTAAGGCTAATGCTGAAATTTTCTCATTGATTTCCGAGGTCAAATCTAAATACACTCTGGGCTGCTTTCAATGTATTTTTGAGTTTTAATGTTGAGTGAATAGAACCTATTTTAAGGTTTACAGAGATTGCATATCTGGCTTGTTCCCAGTTCTAAGGTTTTAAAGGATTATCATAAGGAACAGCTATTGTATCTGTCAAGAACTGAATGACAAGAACCTGTTCTATTCTGGGTTGTTCATGAAGACTTGCTTTGCAAAGACTGGAGCTCATATCAGCTTTCCCATGAGAACACTGTTAAGATTGCCCTCTCACACCATCTATTAGAGATAGAATTGGAGGTGGCATAAACTTTTTCTCGGAGAAGCCACGTGAGAGAAGATGATGTGGGAAAAATAGCTGGAGACAGTCTTGGAAGAAGACACTCCAAGCCGGAGCAGGAATACATTTAATGGTAACTGTGGACTATGGAGCACCCAGAATTTAGCAGGAACAACTCTGAGGAACAGTGAGTGACTTACATTAGAGAAGAGGAAAACAATTCAGGAGGGAAGAGCAGTGGAGGAAAACAAGTCACTTGGGAGGAATGGCAGAAAGCAACCACTGTCCAGTGAACCAACCTCCTGAACTGCCCATTCCCACACAGAAAGGATTGGACAGGACTGAGGGTAAAAAAAATGGCAAAAAAATTTAAATGAGTATTGAGAGCAGAGGTGTTGTAATGGAGTCTGGGAAGTTCTTTTCCTCTGTTGACTGTTTAATTGTGTGTTGCTTTTTATTTTTCCTAGCTACCAGACTCAGTAATGAAAAATCTGTGTTAATTGGCAGTAAATTAAGTAAAATTCCCTTTTTTGAGGCTATTTTGGTGTGATATATGTATAAGGAGTGTCTGCACCTTCCTCTAGTTTTAACTAGTAACTCCAACTACTTGTGTAATTGCAAGAAAATCTTGAATCCCAAAGCACTGGCAACTTGTAAACGGTTTTGTTTCTTCACTGTGTCCAGGGATGGATTTTGGAAATCCTAGGTTTTGTGTATATGTATGCATTTTTCTATATCTTATTGTAACACAACAAGAAGATTCAGTGGATCCAGTTTTTGAACGCTGTTTCTAAAAAGTCATGCTTAGGATAAGATGGATTTGTCCCTGATCGTTCAACACCTCTCCAGTCTTCTCTTCCCAGTTTGCAGACCTAGAAAACAGCATTTGAAGTTAACTTTGCCTTCCTGTCAGCCAGATAAAAATAACCCTTCTGAGACAGAACACAACCAGCTCTTTTTCCCTTCAGTGTAGGAAGGGGGCGTGTGGATCTCTAAAGAGAGACAGCTGTTGCACAAGAGTGTGAAAGAATTTCACTGTGAGATGTGATGGCTCTTCTCCCCTCAAACTATTGATTGCTTTGTTTGCTTGCCTTGAATGCCAGAAGGGAGAACACAGAACTGATGCAGAACTGCCCAGAGTTTAGCACAAAACACTGCAAACTAAATAAATAAAAACCTTGAGCATTTGGTGGTAGTTTCTGCAGTAAAACCCCACAACCTCCATCTAGTTGTTCATCTTGTGGTCTGCAAGAACCCAGTAACTTTGAGTTGACTAGTGAAAAATATTAACCTGGAGTATTTGGGCTTACACTTTGAAAAATTAGTCTTCAAATAAATAACACTTGTAAGGTTTTGAATCTTTGCCATTTCCATTGTGCTTTGTTTTGTGCAACTTTAAATATCTGCTCTGGAGTCTTTTATTGCTTATGCCTCCAATAGAGTTGGCATGAAGGGATTTTTTAAAAGCCGACTTTAATTTACTGGTTCTGCATTGCCCAGATCAATATTATTGCATTTGGAAAGTCTACCCTGCCATTAGATTTAGCGACTAGAAAATGTGGACCACTAAAAGGCTTGACTTCAGTTCACATTTTTAATAAATCTTCTACAAACGTGGATTATGATGCAGCATTTTTTTTGTTCCTTGGAAATACTAAAGAGATTCTCCAGTACTTCACAGGGTCCACTGTATCACTGCCATATATGATCCTTCAGGGTAGGATTAAGTAATTGTCTGTGTCTTGCAGTGATTTAAAGCTAATGCTTTCCATGAAGAAATCCAAGAAGTGTAGTTGGACTGCCAAGGAATGAAGCAAGCAGAACCTGGCATATGACATCTATTTATAGTTTGCTTTTCTTGTAGACTTAATTTTCTGAATACCATTAGCTATTAAACAGATGAAGGAAATGGCCATCCTCTATTTATACGTTAAAATTTGTCACTGTGGTCACAGGGTACATTCCCTGGCTGTTATTCAATATTAATGTTTGAATTAAAATAGGCAGTTGCCAAAACACACTTCTGATAGCTGTCTCTGATTTTCCTTTCCATTAATCCAGAATAACCAATTCTATGTTTCTTCTTTACCTGCTTTTTCAGGTCATGTTCCCTTCTTTGTCCTCTTTTTGTTGGTTTCCTTTGACTGTAAAATCACTGAAGTTCAATGAATGACAGGGGAGGCCTGAAAGGAGAAAGTTATGCAAGTTTGAAGTGTCACACTTGTATTACCATAGTGGTAACTGACTGTTCTTCACTATAAAGATCTGTGTATGATGAACAAGCAGGTTGTGCAGCTGAATAACAAAGTGGTGGAACTGTATTTCTCTCCCTCATAAAAGTCTTTTTGCCTTGACTTTACCTTATAAAAAAAAAGTTTTGAAGTTACATGAAAGTTACATGGCATCTTTACTTCTGGCTCTTGGGATGATTATTCAAAATACAAATTATGCTAGAAAATCTCTTGGTTCCTTCTGCTTTGCCTGTCTATCCACACTTGTTGCAGGTCACTCCACATTTTTGCATCTAAATGTACTCTCATTTTATAGAAGAGGATCAGAACTTGAGTGTTGGAACACATCTCGCAGAGTATCCCTTCTAGAAGATCCTTAATCATTTTCCCTGATGGTTACTTAGCCTCCCTCTGTGGCCAGAAGCTCTTACTGAGGTGTGTGTGAACATTGAGAGTTTACTTCATTTCAAAATCATGTTAGTTGGACAGTCAAATCCTGTAAGTTCTGGGGCATCCCAGAGTTAAAAACTCTAATCAAGCAAGCCAAATGATTCTCAGGCCCTCTTCCTCCTGGGGTCCCTCTTGAGAGCAGCTGTATTCTCCAATAAATTGTCTGGCACCCGCTGATTTGTGGCAACTGATGTTTGTATCTTCTTATGTGCTGTTTATAATTTAGGACTTTCCCCTTAATCTTTCTTGGAGTGTTATGTCACAGGGTACTGACCTTGGTGTGCATTTAATTGGTACAAGAAGCTTAGAGAATCTCTGCCAGACACCAATTCTACTTGAACACTAGACAAAGTGATTAGATACTGAGCTACTCTTTGGCTGTAAGTGATCTATGTGCTTTATGATTGATATCTTTTAATTCAATCCTGATGAATTAGGTTTTATTTTTATTTTCCTTTTTATTTGTATGTTCCTGACATGTTGTCTGGTGTAAAATGGGGACATAACACTCACTTAACTTTAATGTTCAATTATAGGAACATCTAGATCTTTTTTAATATATACCCCTTTTTCATTTAGAATAATGTTCTGAGTTGTTTAATGTGCATGTTATCCACCAATAAAGGGTTGTGGCTTTGTCCAATGAAGACAATTTCAGTCAGCAGAAGTCATAGAGACAGAGGAAGCAACGACTTGTGGTTTTTGCCTTTTTAAGTCTTAACACAAGACTTAATCAGGATGATAACCACTCACTCCTAGGCTGGACAGCAAGTACTACTTCTGCTTTTTTTACTTCTTAGTCTCTAATAACTTTGATCTGTTTTTCTCCCATTCTTCAACTTTTCTAAAAATTTAAGATTCCTATCCATAGGTCATTGAAGGAAGAGTATGTTGACTGAAAATTTGATATGTTACTTCTTGTAATACAACTTAACTTTCCAAATGTTCTTCATTCCACTAGGGTTTTTCTCCTCACTTGTTCCGTATGTTCACTTTGTTATCACCAGCTGTAAGAAAAGTTTTTGGCTCTTGACTCCAAGATATGTCCGCTTACAAACACTGTCTTCTAGTCTCCACATTTGTTAAAATACAATCTTTACTTTTACTTTTTCTTTGCCAGTCATGGTGTTCATTTACCTGTCTGACTCTGTAGTTGAATGTTCCACTGTTTACTCTTTTTGAAATAAGAATAAGGTCTATTAATAATCTCAGACTTCATTTAGAAAGGGAATGTTTGCTTCTATTTTTTTCCTTTCTCTTATGTATTTTTCAATTGTTTAAATTTAGTCTTTCTTCTGATGTTGGACACTACCAGGGAAAGAGTCTTGGACAACTTATCTTAATGTTATGTAGCTTAGTCTGATCATATGCTACTATCCACAATACTTACATGTCAAAGGATTCAGAAGCATAGTGACTATGCAAAAACAGAGTTTTTTCTTTGGCAGAAATTAACGTAGTCCAAAAAAACTACTGTTATGTTTTTCAAGGCTGGATGAAGTTAAGTGCCTTTTTTTGGCCTCTATTTTCTTAATATATTGACTCAGTTCATTTGGTACCTGAAACAGAGAAGGGAAAAAGAAAATCTTACAGTTAATACTTACATTGAACACTGAAGGTCATTCCACTTCTCTATGTAATTTATCATCTCCGTTAAGTCTAATATATACTCCTACTGCTTTTGGCTGGGATAGAGTTAATTTTCTTCCCAGTGGCTGGTAAGGGGCTGTGTTTTGGATTTGTGATGAACACAGTTGGTTTTGTTGGTTTTGAGCTTACACAGTGTCAAGGTCCCTTCTACATTCTGTACTGCCACACTGGCAAAGGGACTGGGTGTATATGGGAGGCTGGGAGGAGACACAGCCAGGACAGGTGACCCAAGCTGACCAAAGGGGCAATCCAGACCATATGACATCCTGCTCAGTATATTAAGTAGGGGAAAGAAGGAGGAATGTTTGAAGTGTTGATGTTTGCCTTCCCCAGTAATTGTTACATGTGATGGGGCCCTTCTCTCGCAGACATGGCTGAACACTTGCCTGCCTATAGGAAGAGGTGAATTAATTCTTTGTTTTCCTTTGCTTGTATGTTTGGATTTTTCTTTTCCTATTAAACTGTCTTTATCTCAACCCGTATTTTATCTACCTTTTTACCTTTCTAATTGTCTCCCTGATCCCACTGGTGGGAGAGTGAGGGAGTGGTTGTGTGGAGCCTGTTTGCTGGGTAGGATAAAACCATGACAATTCTGTTCTCTCATGGGCAGATATCCTGCATTACTGTTTTGGAAGTGTTTATGCTCCTAAACCCAGCACTAAACTGAAAGCATGAATTCTATAATGTCCATATACAAGTAGAAGTTCTTTCTTCCTTCTGCTGGGAATAAGTCAAGCACCAAAATATTAATTGGACTGGAGTCTGACAAAAGTCAAGAAAGAGAAACGAGATTCCTTCTCTATCCAGATGTTAATATCTTGGTGGCATTTTTCTATATAAAAATTGTTTCCTCAAACTAGTAGATGTCTTAAGTCACTTAACCTCTACTCTCTCCCTTATGGCAAATCTGGGTGCATTCCAACATTGCTATATAATTGCAAAATGTTCCGAGCTGGACTCTTATCAATAGCAATCAGTGTTCTGCCTATGAAACTAATGTAGAATATACAACAGCATCCAGCACTGAGCATTAACACCACTCAGAAATAATACGGGTCCTGATTATACTAAAAGATTATCATATATTTGCTGACACTACAAAGGGTTATGCTTTGTCCAAGTTATAGAGAGCTTTGCTGGACATATTTCTATGTATTTTAATAAGTGCGTGTTATTGAAACTTATGTATAATAATCTCAAGCAGGCTTTTGGATTCTTCACCATAAAGAGCAGATTTTTTTTTCTCTGGGAAAATTATGGAGAAAGGGAATAACAATACACAGTAGAAAAAGGCTGCCTGTGAGAATGAACAAAAGACATGGAGCTAAAAATTGTAATGAAGAAATAAAGCTATTTGAAAAGTGGTAGTGCAAAGGAAAATAAAAATAACTTTTAATTTTTAGATGCTCACAGAATAAAAGTTAAATCTTTAGTAAAACCTTTTGATTTCTGAAGGCTTACAGCAGTTACTTGGTGTGCCACTGTTATGGGTTTAACTTTGAGGTTTTTTGGGGGGGACTTGTCTTTTAAAACTTTTTTTGTTTCCCCAGGAGTGAAGTAGAGCAAAACAGCTGGAGCCCCCTTCTTCCCAGCGGCTTGGTGGGACTGGGGAGTGCAGAAGGATGGCATGGAGCCATTTCCCCCCACACCACTGCCACTGTGGGACCAGAAACGTGACAGATGCAGGGCCAACCCACAGTGGAGTTGGTCTTGACAGTGGAGTGACCTGGCACAGCCTGCTAGGCCCCCCACCACCCGCTGCTGCAGGGAGGCTGTGGGGTCAGGGCGGGATGGCACTGGCAGGATTCACATCTGTGGGCTGTGCCATCGCCACCTGCAGTGGGTGCCCATCGCCACCCACACCATGCTGCTGCTGCAGCCTCTGCCAAGTACACCGCAGAGCAGCTTGGAATGCCTGCAGGGCTTGCCTGCAGCAAGGGCTGGTCCTGGTGACAGAACAGCAGTGCAAACAGCAGCGTGGGGACAAGCCCCTGGTTTGGTGGCTGGGTGTGGCATCCACTCCAGTGCCCAGGGCCATGGCTTGGGGGCGTTGCCCTGCGGCCAGTGGCATGGTGCAGTGATGCCCCTGTGCTGCCATCCAATGGGGAGGCGGCGCACCCAGGATCTTGCCCCGAGATAATGCAAGAACAGACAGCCCATAAAAGCCAGAGGAATGCAAGTTCTGCCTCCTTCGGCTTCCTTCAGTGCTGAGAGAGGCACAGCTCCCCACCTTCTCGACCCCTTTCAATGCAGCATCTTCGTGGCTCGCTCTCCCTCGTCTCCCTCAACACGGGCAGCAGTATGGTGTTGCTGCTGTTCAGGCAGTGACAGCAGGAACCACCCGGCGGCCACACAAGTGTGATATCTTTTCCCTTGGGTCCCCTGGAGCTCCTTTCACTGTCTTTCTCTTCCAGCAGCTCCTAGACCAAGACCAGGACCATCCCAGAGGAGCCTTCCCTCCTTCCCTTGCTCCACAGCCTTGCAGCCAGCTTAGAGAAGCAGTTTATTTTCCCTTCTTGAGTAATATTGTCAGGTCATTGTTTCTGTAATTGGTTTGCATCTTAGTGGTGTTCCACAGTTTTTAGAGCCCTTAGATAATAAAACGTTCTGTTGTTGTTTCTCTGTTGAGTCTCTTGTCACTGCTAGTGTCCCCTAGCGTCCAAACCAGGACAGCCACAAATGCTTTTGTTATGCGGTTGTCATTCTAAAAAACAAAAGCCAATACTTTTATTTCCATTTCTCCTCAATATTCTGTAAATACTTCATCTGAAATTAAGAGAAAATTTGTATTAACTTTTTATCTTTTTTTGTGGGAAATGAAGTTAAATTTTTGTTTTATCATAGTACTGCACAGGCGAGTGATGAACCACTTAGTTTTCATTCTCTCTTGCTTAAGGTTAATTTACAGAGATTTTCCAAATCCCAGCCTAAAGATATCTTAAAGTAGGTTTTTGACTCTCTTACTGCTATGTGGTTCCTAGCAGTTCAAATGCTACTAGCTGGTGTATTCTGTGGTTGTAAGCACAATCACGAGCAAGAAAACATGGAGTAGTTGTATCATTATGTATTACACCTATGAATTATTTTTATGCATACTGTCAAGATGATTTGGTGCACAATAAGAGACAGAGAAACATATTAGACCTTTGGAAATCAAAGAAATGTGTCAGTACTGTCTCTTCAGAGTGGAGAAGAGCCTTTCTCTACTCATCACCTATTCTGTTGTGGCTGCCATACACTTGGCCATGGACATTGCATCTGTATGTGTCTATATATTCACAGATATTTGAAAATCTTGGAGTGAATTGCATTTTTTTCCCAAAAACTGTGGTGGTGGATTAATGGGAAAAAGCTGTAAGATTATTCAGATGAAGGAAAAGAGGGATATTAAGTATTGGAGTAAAAAGCTGGTTTGAAATGCAGATATTCGCTTGCTTAGATTGAAGACATTTCAGTAGCTGATTTGGACTACAGATTGTATATTCAATTTTGAAAATTCAATGAGCACGTCTATCACTAAGCTGTTGAATGCTCTGAAATATAGGCCATAAATGGAACAAGTGTAAATGCTCCTTCAGACAGCTTCAGATAAATAGCTGAATTGGATGTCTTTCTTCTTGTGTTGACAAGAAATTTCACTCTCAAATACTCCTCATCTCTGCTATTAAGGATATTCTGTACATGTGAAAGATTTGCTGCAGTCCTAGTGTTTGCAGCACTCACCTTGATAGGAGAGATGGGCTCAAGCCTCTGGAATAGATGGAGCCAAGGATCAGAATTAGTGTCCCCTACATTGTGCTAAATGCTTTAAGTGGCTCTTCTGAAATAGGTATTTATTTCATCCTTAGAAGACCTTAAATTTTTCTCTCTTCAGACTATGAAAATATTCATAGCTTAGGAAAATCATTTATCACCCAACTAGACATCTGAGCAGTCTGCCTCTGCATTCTGACCTGAAAAGTATGAGCTGAATGAATATTTGCTGTGGGTTGGAGCTTCCAAGCACAGTGACCAAGGCTAGTCCAAATGCCTTAACCTTTCAGTTTAGGAATTTACTACTCTGTCTGACAGGAGTGCAGTTAACCCTGCCCCTTTGGAATTTAGAGTATTAATAGTATAAATTCAACTGCCTATCATTAATACCAATAGGTGCCATTTTCTTTATCATAAGTGAACTTAAAACACAAGGATTCAAGAGGAGCGAGCTCTTGTGCTAGAAAGGATGATTACTAACTCTTGAATTCATACCCTTTCATATGAGAAATTTTCCTGAAGCAAGATGGAAACAGGAAAAAAAAGGATTTTCAGGTTGGCAAGAAGCAGACAAACAAATAGCAAGTCACTTTTTTAGCCACTACTGCAAAGCTTAATTTTCTTCAGTACTAAATATGTCAAGTGGCAGGCTTTCTCCAGCTTCCATTAGCTGGTTTTAAATGGTGTCATTAGCAGAAGGGGAGGTCAGGAGAAAAAAAAAGAAACCACAAGTGAAAGCTATCTTAGCTCAAAGCTCCAGATAAAAGCATGTTACAGATGAGAAACTATATATAGTCTCCCCAGATTACTGAGAAAAGAAGTGAGCCAGGACAGAAGGAAGCATCCTGACTGTTCTGTTAAGTGAATTTCTGTTTTAGTAACCAAATCCTCTTTCTCCGTCTCTGTGAATAATCGCTGAATTTACTCCTATTGTAAAGCATCAGAAGAATGATAACCCAAATTTTTTAAGGAGAATCAGATCTGTTCAGTCCTGGCAAGGTTTCTGACATTCTTTTAATTAAAGCAAAGAGGCAAAGACTCTCATAACTAGGAGAAGAAAAAATTGTTGGCTTTCTAAGGAACATTCAGTAAAGCCGTGTGGTATTTTCTGACAGTGTTGCCGAACAGCTGGAACTTTGTGAAGACATGGGACAGTCTTAACAGAAGCCTTCCTAGATGACCTCTCTATACCAGAACGACCCATTTTGCAGTTTTTATGACACTCACCAGTGATTCAGCAGGTACAGCTTTGCCTACAGTTAAGTACGAGGACAGATGAATTCTAAAATTAATCAGAGGGACTTGGATTCCAAAACATTTGTATAAATACGGTCATATACAGTAATATTTTAGGACATACAAATGTTTTAAGATACTGATTAAATATCCAGACTATTAAGATGATGTAAGTTGAAATAATATTTAAAGAAATGTATTTGTTCAAGCCTATACTTTCAAGTACTCTGTAATATTCAAAAGTCAGATTGTTCAAGGCACAATCAAAATTTCTTGTAGCAAAAAATAATATTAAGTTCAAAATATAAGTTTTACAAACAGATTTCCTTTCAGTTTTACACATGGGAAATGAGTCAGTATTTAAGTTACTTCTCCAAAATAGGAAAGAATAATACTGATGTTTGTTGAACTGAAATGTGAAAGCACCGATTCTGAGGCAGGATCACACTTGACTCAATAGCTTTCTAAATTAGAAAGAGAAAATGTTCACATCCTGTGCTTCTGTGTTTTCTGTATTTCTCAGAGGCGGGGGGGGGAATCCATGTTTCACACCTTTGCAAGACAGAAGTATTTGAGGTTACGTTTTCCTATGAAGTTTCAAAAAAACACTCAGGATTGATCTCTGTTTCTTATGCTTATTTCAAAACAAAAGCTTAGTACAAACTGAAGATACTCTTTGAAAATAGCTGAAATGTAAAATATTCAGACTGTTTGAGGTTTCTTAGTCCATTTGTTAAATGACCTAGTCAACACTGACCAGTTCTGCTTAGAATTTTTCAGGGAATGGGCAAGGAAAGAAATAGCATTTCTCTATCTGCTGGCATGCATGTCCCATTCAAACAATTTGTAATAACAAACTTGAGCCAGAGAGAACCTCAATTTTTGCCCATGACGTTTAGTCAACTGATGTACTGTACCCATCTCAGTTTTATATACAATTAAGGAAAATTAAACATCCTGTATTTCAGGAGTAAGGGTGAAAGATGTTCAGCATGGTCTTGTCATTCTCTTGGTAGGTGTTGAAAAGTGAGAATAAGAGTCTTAAGCATTAAAAATCTGAAGCAACTGTATAAAAAATATGTATTTAAGATTTGAAATATTTAGATCTTCTCCAGACATTGTTATAGCTCTGAAATTCTTTCCAGTGAGAGGTATGCAGATGGTAGCTAATTTAGATTGCAGAACTTTACTTGAAGATGCCAGAATTTATTGCATAAAATATAAAATAGGAGCTAAAAGGCTTAATTTATGAATGCATTTTGTAGCCAGCTTCTTCAAAAAGATTTTCTGGAATTTGGGAAGGGAAGCAAGAGTTTGCCATATTCCATCTAAGTAATTCAGTGAGTTAGTTGAATTACTTACTAACAGAGGAGATGCAAGATGGAAAGTGCCTTGTTAATGGGATGGATCAGAAGGTGAGAGCACCTGTCTTCATAGGATAGGAAAAAAACCCAAAATCTAAAGCCACTGGGGTTCTAAATTTAAAATGCTTTCAAACTTGTCAAATTGAAAAAATCCAGCAAAATCAGGCTGTTAATGATAGGATAAGAAGTAAATATTAATGTATGTTTTCCTGCTCTGAACATTTTAAAACAGAAGATCAGTAGATAACTAAGTCAAACTAAGTCAAAGCTGCTTTTTCCATCAACATAAATTCAATTAACATTGCCTGGATTAATCAGGTAAAAAGGATGGGGGGAAATCCTTATTGATGTACTGCTAAGCAAATGCAAATAAGTTACTTTTCAGTTCAGGCTTTTTAAATCCAAAACAGTTTGGATTTTGGGGGTTTTTTTATCTTTTTTTTTTTTTTTTTTAATAAGAACTTAATGTTCTGGCATGTTCCAGAGATGCTGGCTTGCATTCTACATCTCTGCCAACGGTGGAAGAGTGGGAATCAAAAAAACAAACAAACAAAAAAACCCAAAACAAAACAAAAAAAAAAGTTGTATATTCAGCATTTTTTAAATATTAATGGAGATCTGTCACGATCTACATTGCAGTATCTGAGACATTTTCCTGGGCACTAGTACAGAACCTGCTCAGGGGAGGGGAGAGAGAAAGGATTTGGATAGAGAAAAGGTGAATGTTTTAACAACAAGCAGAATTCCATCAGGTCTTGCACAAGGATAATTCACTAGTTACTTATTCACAGACAAAGGAAGAAAAGCTTAATCATTGTCACAGCTTGTGACACTTTCCTCTGTGGTGACGTGAGGTGGCAGTGCTGTATTTTCAGCAGGTCTGTCTCTTGGGGTTCAGTTCAAAGAGTGCTACAATGCATGTCTTAAAATATTTTCCTGTTGTTCATTTGAGTCTTCACCTGCCACTTTGAAGCATGCTGGGCAGTAATTAATCATGTATTTTCCCTATTATTTTCTCGTGTGTTATTGCAATTTAACTGTACATATGGCATAAATTCTAATTCTTAATGAGCAAGAGATGACCCAGAGAGATAGTAGAAAGACAAAGATTTTCTCTTTTTAGAGAAAACGTTCAGTTTATCCCTACTATTTTTATACACTGCTTATGTGAATAGGAAATGTCTATTAAGAATGCAAGACAAGAATTTAAAGTTGCAATAATATGGGTAGAATAAAGCCCTGCTGTTTGAGACCAGCCTGTGTCTTTCTTGCTGTGTATGCAAAGCTGTGCCATCTGATGTATATTTTGAAGTCCAATCTATAATAATCTGTTCCACTGCACTTATCACCAAAAAGAAAACTTCCCACAACCCCAAAAAATAAAGTCAACATGTCTTTATCTATTTTAATTTTCGCTGTGGCAAATTAAGAGTTTTCCATGTAGATTTTGGTGGGAGAGTGTTTAAAAGAACAAGGATTCTTTTGATTCTTTTTTTGGACACAAGAAGACACAAAAAGTAAATGTTTTAATTATCCTAATCCTAAACGTCTTCTTTTAAATGAGGGCTGATGGATGGAAAATTCATATTTGCCATATATTTTAGCAGTGCAGGAAATTTTCTCATTGAATCAGTCCAACCTGAGATTTTTAAGCTTTTGAAAATGCTGGAGGCATGGAAATGAAACCGTATTTATTTGGCTTGGAGTTCCAGTTTTATCAGGACAAAACCAGGGAATTTGGAAAAAATGAAGTTATGCACAAATTGCTTCTTATTGACACAAGTCTATATATTTCTATAGTAAAAAAAGCTATTAAATAAAAAATAAAACAATAGCATAGTAAAAATTTCATTTTAACACAGAGATTATAGTGCTGGGTATTTTTAAGAAATAAGCATAAAATCTTTCCATCTGACATTTAACCAGTTACCCAGCATTGAAAATAGAACTTTACTTTGTACTGAAATTAATTAATATGAAGTTTGGGGTTGCTTTCCTGAAGGAGCAAGACATACCTCTATGCTTTCTTTGCAATAATAATTTCTGGATTCTACCTATTTCAACCAAATTTAGTAGAGATGTTCAAGACAAGATGTTCCTGGTGGGCTTTATGTAACTAGGCAATCGTGCAGCAGACAGAGACAATATTCATGGCCTTTACTACAAGAAATATCATAAAATTATCTAAAAGCTTTATTAGAAATGACAAAAAAATCCTAGTGAAAAAGAAGTTATTAATGTCCTAATCATAAGAAAAACTTAAGTTAGTTTTCACACATTACTAATCCTATGAAAATCCATTGCTGGGATACAGAATTAAGAAAATAAGCTTCACAAATACACCTTCATACTCATCTGTTTGAAAGAATGGGAAGAATACTGGAAATAACGCCAACATTGATGGCTTAAAAAGTTGGTTGTTACATGGAGCCAAGAAGTGATATGCAAGAGATTAGAAGTTTTAATGTAGGTGCTTAATACAGCCACGAGTTGCTGTTTCAGGTGGAGTAATATTTAGTGCTCTCAAGAGTCGACCATGCTTGTGAGCTCTTTTTAAGTCAAGTTCTTCCAGATGACATAGTTTGTATTTGTAACAGTCCTCATAAAACATTTTGTTCAAAACCTTGTACAGTCCCTGTTGAAGTGTTTGTAAGCTTCTGACATCTACAGGCTCCTTTGGAAAGGATACTCCTGCTCAGGTGAATACACAAAAGTCAACCTTCTGTTTTGGGTTTTTCTTTCCCATTAGGATGGATCAACCTATGGTAAATAGCTCTTCTGTAGGAGGACCCAGCATCAGTCTTTCCCTCATTGTCTCCTAGTCACTCACAATTTTATAACTTAGCATTTACTGCCTCATATTGTGCAATATGAGATGGTGTAATAATCACACCACACCTCTGATGCATCCTTGCTCTGGTTCCTTGTCCCTTTCCCAGTGATTTAGTAGGCAGATCATTAGGATGGCACACCATTCCCATATAGCTTTTAAGATAAAAATAAGCTCTGGGTTCATATAGTGCATTTCCCTACCCCTTTTCTGATGATGCTATATTTAATTTTCTTGGCACACTAAACTTTAGGCCAAGAGTTCAACCTTCTCCTTGAGAAAACATTTTTGTGTCAAAATTAATTTTGATTTTCCCTAAAACGTACTGGGTTTTGAACATGATTTGAAGCTATGTAGAACAGGAAGAGATGAGACATTTTTGGCCTCCAAAGGTACATCTACTACCAATGTAGGCATTATGGCTTAAAAAATACTCAAACTCCCTCCTCCCCAATTGTTTCTGATGCTGTCAAAATGTTTTGTTTAACTTTCAATGTAACATTAAAAGGTGAAGCTATATCTTATCCTGTAGCAGAAAGCTTGAAATAGAATCCAAATGGATTTAAGCAGTAAGATCTGAAAATTATTTCCTTTAGCCTGAGGTACCAGATAAATAATAATATTTTAAAAAAAAGCTTTTCTTTTGAAACTGGAAGAGACAAAACTTTGGTTTATTTCATTGGTTTGTTGTTGCTGGGATTTTTGGGGTTTTTTGGGGGGGGGGTTTATCATTTATTTAAATTTGCAAAATGATTTCTGGCAAGCTAAACCATTTTACTCTGTGGAACTGGGCACAAAGAAATCTAACAAATACACCAGTGTATTGCATGTATACTTGCACAGTCTTTTTGAGAAGTGACAGGAGAAAGCATAAAAATAACCACTGAGAATAGCCAAAGCAGAAAAAGAGACACAGTCACCAAGGGACATCAAGAGTTACAAGTAGTTTAATGCTGATAGAAAGGTTGGTGAAGTATATAGTTAATATTTAGAAGAGGGGCAAAAATAGCAGATCAATATGCTGGTTTAGCTGAAGCATTTTCACCTGTTTTCCCTCATCCATCTTAAATTTAGGGGCAAAAAACCCAAGACATCAGTGGGCTGTTATACAGAGCCAGCCATTGAGAAGCACAGGCCCTCAGCACAGAATACATTAACATTTTGTAGTTGTAATTTAGAGACTTTTGAACATCTGCACCAACTAAACCTCATTCTAGGTACTTAAGAGGTGCCAATGATCTCCAAAAGCAGTTTGGAGAATAGATGAGGTGCGAGAGGATTGACAAAGGGACAATGTGATGTTGATCTTTAAAACGAGCAGGGGAGTCGAGGAAATTTTTGAGTTGTGGCTTGATTAGCTTCAGGTTACTTGTTAAAAAAAAAAATAAAAAGAAAAAAGAAATAGAAAAATAAGTTATTCTTATCGCTACCATGAAAACAAGGAGATGAATAATTGTTATAGATTCAGGTCAATTGATCCAGTTTCTGTCTACAACACATTAACAAGTGCTGTAGACAGTGGAGAGTGTCAGAAACAGCAGTTCTGTTAACAGGAGTTTTCACCACTTAGTAAGTAATGATGACAATTTTAGTAAATCTTTTCACTTGATATTCTCATAAGCAGTCCAGGGATCCATACCCTAAGAATAATTTGAAACATGCCAAGGTGGATACAGAACTGTCTTGAAAAACCTATAGAGAGTAGTTATCACAGATTTATTATCAAAACAGAAGAATATATTAAGAGAAGTTTATTGGGATTCTTGGGTTTGATACCAATCAATACTGGAGTCAATTTTTTAGATAACCGATCATAGCCTGTAGTCTGTGGTCTAGATTTTCAGAGCTGCAGGTGCACAGAAAGAACAAGATCTCAAAATAATTTTACCAATTTTAATATGCAATCTGAAAATTTTTAAGAGATGCTATTAACTACAGAAAACTGCAAGGTTTTACTCTGACACCAAAATAATGAGTCCAAAAATCTGAGAGGGGAAACAACCAGCAACCCTTTAACACTTAAGCCTGTGTGCCAGCATTATGGTTTGGAGTGTATTTCAAGGACAGGCAACACTTGAGCCTGGGGAAGAATAAGGGACTGGCAACAATTAACTATGAGGAGCGACAGAATGACCTGAAGCTGTTTTAATTAAAATGTGATAGAGAATAAAAAGTCTTTAATAGTCCAGTAAAGGTGATTATGGGATGATTATTTGACTTTCTCTTTTCTTATAATGAATAACTAAGCTGCAGAATTTCAAAGGGTGTTATGCAAGCCAAAAACATTAACAGTTTGGGGGAAAAAATGATAAAAATCCTGAAAATAGTGTCAGGAATCTCCAGAGTGTAGTTGCTGATGTTTTGGAGAATAGTGCAAGGGAGGTCTCTCTTTCCACACCAGTTTTTACAGGAGTTTTCTAACTCATATGTTACTGATGACTGTTGGAAAGAAAATATTTCTCCAATTGGCTGTTTGATCTGACACAATTTGGTCTTCTAGATGTTTCTGTGCTCTAAGAAGAGGGTTAGTGTGATGGGGTGCAATAAGTGTAGTATCTTCTGTGTGTGGACATAAAAGAAGAATGTTTTCCTGACTCATCAGGTGTTATTTGCAAAACAATGCTTTAAGTTAGCGACTAGGAAAACTCAAATTAAAAAATTTCAAGGGGAAGATCCACTAGAAATGAAGGATTAGAATAATAGACTGCTAGAAAATATGCAGCCTTGCTGCCAGCTTTGGAGACTTTTGAGAACAGGTTAGAAAAATTACTGTAATGAAGAATTACAGGTATAGCTGATGCTGCTTTGGAGGAGGATAAACAGCAAGATGTCTTGAGTCCCTTCCCTCCTGCAAATCTGTGATGAATCCCTCCCTCAATATCAGAGAGAATAGATCACAGACATGTAATAAAACCCTCAAGATTTAGGGGATTTTCTGTGAGATGATAACTGAGGGATGACTTGCAATCCTGTCTCTGCTCGGCCAGTTGGCAGGAGTATTGACAAACAGCTCAGTTCCCCTTTTGACACTAAATTGGATATCTGGATTTTTTCAAAGTGTGAAGTTGTTTGATACAAAGCTCTGTTCAATAATCTTAGTCTCAGGATAAGAAATGTTTAGGGCTAAGCAATTTTACAGTCAGATGTGAAGCTGACGTGTAACAACTTTTTATTCTCCCTGAACTGGGAGTTCTGGATTACCTCATATATAGCAGTGATACAAGTAGTAAGTCTCCACTCATAAATTCCCATTTTCTTCTTGTATGCATCATAGAGTGATTTTAAAAAGAGCTCCAATTAAAATTCTCTCCCTTTTTCTGAGGATTTCTTTTCTGCCTATACTTACATTTCAAGTGAGCCAAAGGCAAACAATAAGTAAGGCTGAGGATGGATGTCAGTGTTACATACCTGTGTTAACAATTAGAATACAAAAATATACACTTTAGTTCATTATGGAGTCTCATGGCATAGGAGTGCCAGCAGGAGAGCACTTCAGATGAGTTCTGTAGATTCATAACTGTGTAAATAGGAATTTGCTGTTTGATTCGAATTTTAATACCCCCGAATGATTAAATAATAATTTTTCCTTTTGGAAAGCAAAGATTTTATTATAAAACCTTCAGAGGAAATAAATATAGAAGCACTCACCTAGGGCCTGCATTAACTCACATAAAAGCTGAGACAAAAGGTTTTGTTGTATCTGCTAGAAGTTGGCTTATTGCGTACAGTTTAGGAATTTTCTTAGTCAATTAAAGTGGGACTACTGTGATCCCTCAGGGGGTCTGGCATAAAGATGCGGCTCAGCAAAATGTTCTTCTGTTGGATTTCCAATTTTCTGCTGAGTTTGGTTGTGTGGAACAGCTATGGATGTAACTTCATGTCACATTTTATATGTGCCCTACTTCATGCTTTATCATTCATTTGCATGTATTTAAATTTTTTTGAATGTGAATCATACCTAGCACTGACAATTACCAGTGTAGACTGCAAAGGTACCAGGGTTGCTGAGTTTGTTGCAAGAAATCTAGAGCTGGATCTGTGATCTTGAAAAAACACCCCAACCATCCAAAATAAAAGCATCCAAAAACATCCAAAACCCGCAGCAAAAACTTCACAAAACCAAACACCTCTACACACACACACAAACAATTAAAGCCACTGCTGTGTGCATCTTTGTGTTATTTGCAAATATTTAGATATTTCATGCTTGATCCACCTACATAGGTAAAAGTTTGGAATAAATGTGCTCAAGGAAAAAATCCAGCATGTGCCTCCTCTTTCTACCACTATGTGTTTGGAAATTTTAAAGTAAAAAGTAATAATGACTTTGGAAAACTTCAAAGTGGGAACAATTCTGTATGTACTAGATAATTAATTTGGTATTTGAAGGGTGTGCTCTGTTCATTACTATCATGAATTACCTGAAGTGATATATTTATCCCACAGGTTATTCCATAGCACACTTAGTCACAGCTCAGATAACAGCAGTGCTACACAGTCACTGTGTGATCAGAGCTTTATTTTCTAACAGACTGCACTGTGCTTCATGGCACAGTGTAATTGAATGTGCTGTTTCATTTAGGATTGAAGTTGTCAATCACACCTCTGCTGCACAGGAATGATTACCAGGTACAGTTCTTACTGATGGCCAGAATAATTAGGACTGGCCACTTTGTTGGGAACACTGTAAAAGAGTAATATCTCAAAGAAGCATACCAGCCTCCAGCAAACTCAGCAGCAGGGACCCTGATGCTGAATTGGAAATGCAGATGTAATCTGGAAAATCATACTACAGGAAAAAATATTTGAGTACAAAATGTTGTAACACTTGAGAAAGCAAATGGCTGGCCTATCTCTCAGTAGAATATTTCATAAGTTCTTGAATTTCTCATGTCTTCAAAGACCCAGAGTAAAATGTTCACCTGCTAAAATGGCCCGTCTATGCAATATTAAAAATACTTGGAAAAAGTTTTGCAAAAGCTTCAAGTGACTTTCAGAAAGTACCTGCAATTCTTACATTTCCTCAAAGAACTGAATTCTGCAGGACTTCAGATCTTCACGTGCCCTTGATTGGCCTGAGAGGGACAAACACATACAGGTCTCTATTGTGAGTCCCACTCATGAAAGGTGGTCTGTGGTTTTCTGTGACCAAATTAACCTGAAGTAATACAATGCAGGCTCCACTGCATGCAACTTCTCTGTTCCTTTACCTGATCCTTGGAAAAGTCAGTTCTTCATCAGCTGAGGAGACAGGCAAGATGGTTTTACATATTAATAAAACTAGGGATAAATTAACCAAATTTACCAAACGTTTGTTCAGCTCACTGCATCATCACATATTCCTTCTCATGGGTTGGGGATGCCCAGCATTGTGATGCCAAGCATATCCTAGAAATTTGTAATAGAAATTCTGATATCTTGATAGAACTGAGTGTTATACCTAGCAATATATAGCAATTGCAACTTAGATTTCCGTTGTGGTTTTGATGTATTTTGTATTTTATCAATATGTTAAATCAGAAATCTCATGTAACATAACTGTCTTCTAAAAAGTAAATTTTTTAAACATTGCATTCCCCACGTGTGGAATATCCAGGAGAACCTGGTCAGAGTATCGAGCTCTTAATCTTGCTAAGTGTGAGTGTCATCAGGAGAGTCCAGTCTGTTTCCACAGAGTCTGTGCTCTCATTTAACCACAGATGGTACAGCTTTATGCCTGGATTGTATTGCTGGATTGTGTTAGAGGTTTATAGATTAAATGTGAAAGGATAATCTGGTAAAACTCAAGAACCAATGGCCTTTGCATATAGGTCCTCCTAAAAATAAAGCCTGTTCAGGTGTAACGAGCAGTGTGACTCATTAACAAGGAACTCCACTCTGTCACTACTCAGCTGTGAGGGTTAGAATTGTCCATGTGCAGAAATGTGTTTTGTCATATTTAAGCTAGTTCAAATGCTGCAGAAGGTCATGTTGGCATTCACTGTACGACTTGCCAGAAACCTTTAGTGCAGGAGAAATCCAAGAGCAAGTCCCTCCAGCTCACCTTTTTCCACCAGATATCCTATAGTCACTTAATAAACAGTAATTTGAGGTGCATACACTTTTTTTTTTCTGAGGATTTTTATGAAAGAAAGAGCTTTCTGATGACAATGACTAATGATGGCAATTTGGAGACAGTTATGTAATGGCTTTTTGTGAAATATTTTCACATTGTTTTTTGTGAGCATGGAATTACTATTGGCATATTTTCAGATTAATAAGTAATTCTTCAAGACATTGCCTAACCAATTAGACAATCAATTATGCATCTCCTGTGAGCAGTAATAGTATAACTAATGGAAACCTGCAGGTAAGATGCTGAAAATGGACTGCTAACTGTTCCTTACTGCTCCCTCAAAATTGCTCAAGGTGGTGGATGCCTTTTTTCCTGCTAGTAGAAGTACAAAATTATTTTATTTATTATTATTCTTTCCTAAACATAGCTAGTGAGCATTCCTATGCAGGAATGTAATGTTTTAGAGACATTACTGTTATATGTAACCGTGTGCCTGTCTGCCCCTTTTATGCGGCTGTAACAATTTCTTCTTTTTTTGCATTCAAAATTTTCATATTTTCATTTTTTCTTATTTTTAAGTTTCAGTCTAAAGCAAAAAGGAAATTGGATATAGCATTTCCTTCTACATAAATATAAATTAAAGACAGAAAGAAAGTCTGGAGCTGTCTAGCTGGAATTTTGACCTGAAAGATTCGTGAAAATGGGTAACTGCTTGCCTATTTCCAGTCCACAGTTGTATATGTGGGGATGTTGTGTGGATGGACAATGAAAGGTCAGAGAATTAATCATTGTCCAAGGCAGTTAAAAGGAGCATTTGATGTGTTTCTATAATACCACAGAGTCTGGAAAAGATTTATCTGTGCAACTGCTGAATTAGTGGTTTACACCCTCTCGCTGTAATTACTGTACATGCTAAGACACCAATTTGCCAGAAGAACTGCTACTGCCCAGAGAGACTGAGAACCCAAAATTCACAGTGTTATACAGGGCTTCTGTTAGTCTGTGGGAGCTGTTTCTTATGAATGATCACCTCTTAAACACTCCCTAACTCCTCACTGCCTCATTTGAATGAGGAGTTGGACCAGATGCCCTCCAGAGATCCCTTTGAACTCCCACTTCTTTAAGCTTTTATGATGTCTAAGTGCATGTGTACACATAAAATACCTGGAGACTTTACAAGTGTAAATGGATTTCTGAGCTGAAAGAGTTTATAGAAGGAAATGACACCTACAGCATCTTATGTGAGACAATGTGAAGGGAGTTTACTGGTGAGGAACAAGTTCAGTAGTGCTTTCTGTCTGAAAGGCACTTGAGAAACTAATTAGGGTTGAGGAGCATGAAAATTCTTGAAGGAGAGAGGGATATGAATTGATAATGCACAAGGCAACTTTCTCTTCTAAAGACAGAATTAATCTTGCCACACATTAGAGTAGCTTTCTAAAGTTGGACGTTTTCTAAACGTCCTCTTTATCTGATGGATAGATAATATTTCAGAGGACAACTTATGCTGTGTTAAAACAAGGGTGAGTTGGGATAGTCACTAATAAGATTTGTTAGCATCACAGTAACATTTTCAATTCCAGACATTTTTCTTAATGGTTATATCCATGACAAGTTTTGCATTTAATTTAAAATATTTTATAATGTTAACCTGATTTCAGTTTAAATGCATTCAAGAATCCCATTGATCTAAGTTGTAGGAAAAACTTATTATTTAATGACATTTGAAGCTGGGAATCTTTGGAAGAATTTCACCTGATAAGCAAGTCTAACATTACTTACATTTTCTATTGTTCAGGTAATAAAGGCAGGAGATGAGAAATTCAAGTCTAGTAGTGTATCATGTGAAATAAATGACAGAACCACCTTTGGAGGTCATTTGGTTCAACCTCCTGCTCAAACAATGCCACCCAGAACCAGTTGCCCAGGACTGTGTCCAGATGCCTTTTGAATATCTCCAAGGATGGAGACTCTACAACCTCTCTGGGTAACCTGTGCCAGTGTTCAGTTGCTCTCACAGCCAAAAAGTGTTTCCAGGTGTTCAGAAGGACCCTCCTGTGTTTCACCGTGTGCCCACTGCCACTGGGCACCAATGAAATGAGCCTGGCTCTGCACTCTTGGCACCCTCCCCTCAGATTTTGTAAAGAGTAGTAAGATCACCCCTGAGCCTTCTATTCTCTGGGCTGAACAGTCCCAGCTCTCTTAGCCTTTCCTTAGAGGACAGATGCTCCAGTCCCTTCATTATCTTCTTTTGCCTTTCACTGGACTCTCTCCAGTATGTCCATGTCTTTCTCCTACTATGGAGCGCAGAGTTAGATTCTTCAGCCATGACCTCACCAGTGCTGAGTACAGGGGGAGGGATGACCTCCCTCAGCCTGCTGACAGATGTAATGGAAGCTCTAGTACTACTGGAGGCATTCCAACCTTAGTCCAAGGTTGCTTCTCATGGGCAGTACGTTGTTTAGTCATTCCCCAGCAACACAATGTGCAAAGACATTTTTGTTCACACATAAGGAATCAGCCCCAAGGGAGCTGGTTTTATCTGGTCCCTTCTTGTGTGTCATTCCTCTCTTCTGTCAAGGAAGAGAAATGCACAGCAATATTTAGAGTGAAAGTATTATTTTAGTTTTATGAGAAATTGATTGATTTTCAAAATTTCTGCCTTATACTGAAACTGTTACTCTCTATGGTGATTGGGGAAGAAGCCTTGCTTGTGTGAGAACCAGCTTTGGTTCTTTGTGATACCTGATTTGGAGAAGTGGCTTTTACCTGGTTCCCTAGCATAGCACCTGGATTGAGAACATGGACACAATGACTATTCTATTCCCATCTATTTCTGTCTTAGAGCAGAAATTTAGTTGTGGGCTAAAAATATTCTTCAATCCTGAAGTTTTTTTATTAGATTTTTTTTTATGAACTAGATCTCAACAGAAGTTTTAACTTTTTTTCTCCAATGACCCCAACAATGGGAAGGCAAGAACTAACCATCAAATACTGACTCCCCTTCCATCTGGAAATGGTCCTCATTTGCTTTATGGGAACCTAAATTCTATTGTAATGTGAGATGCTGATCAAAGTTAGAGATGGTTCCATCATAAATGGATGGATGTCTTAGGCAATCAACAAAGAACTTTGACAGAAACATCCAAGCTTTGCATGATTAAATGGGAATTATAAGGGACTGGTGCCAAGATAGCTATATTTATAATATAATTTAATGCCATGATCACCTAGGTAAATACATTATAAATTTGTATACAAATATAACAGAACTGGAACCAATGGAGACTATTCAAGTGATGAGATGTGGATTCATGTTTTGATACCAAATTTCCAGCACAAGTATGTGCTGGTGTGGTAGGTATTCATAAATGCGATTATGCATGCTTATTAGATGTGCAAAAATTTCTTTTCTTTTAATGGATTAGAAAACCTGAATGGGTTAGCTTTGAATATGTAATATAGCTTTATTATTTACATGAAGAAATTTCTGAGTTTTTGCAGTATAAATGATATGCACTTGAAGAAAACTGTACTACTGTAGTATTTTAGGATTTTAGATAATACTTTCAGGTTGTATTTATTTGTTAAGTAAAATGTGTAATATGTTTTCATTCAAGGTTGAATTATTTTTACTTGCTCAGCTTTCTCTAAAACACACCTGATTATTATCCTGTGGTTAAAAAGACTAATAATGGCCAAACTAGACAAACTGTTAAATCCACAAAGTAATGAGTGCTAAGCATTAAAAACAGGTGTATTATGGATACTACCATATGTTTTGAGTGGAACTTTGCTCAGAATTCCTATAAATTTCTTCTGGTATTAAAAAGTAAACTGTCTCTCATCTGTAACAATCTGACATGCTCAGGTAACAGATGGCTTGGAAAGCCTTACAGGTTCTTTTTTTTTTTTTTCCTCTAAAGAAGTGTTAAAAATGAAGTGTATCATCTATTATTTTTCTGTGCCCTTTTTTACCACTTTCTGACTAAACAGAAAAGTGATATATTGCAGGGCAGTTGCCCACACTGTGACATTTCAGATGTGATTATCAAAATGCAGCACACTAGGGGTTGAGGTTTCTCAAATGAATGTGACAGGAGTTAGCATTTCACGAGTGCACACTCTAATCTCAGCATTCCAGTAATTCATTGGGCTGTCTACAGGTCACAGTGGAGTACCTGCAACTCCATACCACAAATTTTAAATTTCTTAATCTATACAAATCTACAGGCTGCTGTTGGAGACTTCCTCAAATTATTCTCACAAAGTGATTTTTAAAGGCAGCAAACTTGGCAGACTGAAGCTTTCACCTCAGCTAAAGTTCAACCAGCTCCTTGTACCCAGGGCCCCTTAGCAGCTGCTCTTTTCCTTAAGCAGAACAACTTTAAACTATGCAAACTTTTATCAAAAGCTTGTTGACTTTTACCAATCTCTATTTTCATATTGGTCAGGCACAGCAACATTGCAAAGGGAATTGTGTTGATTATCAGGAAAAGAGACTGGAGAGACCAGAAAGCAATGCAGTTGCTGAAAATCACTCAAGCTGCTACAGCTGAAAGTAGAAAAAGTCATTCACTTTGAGTATTGCTCAGAAGAGACTTCTGTTACTGTCACTTCTCGTCACTTCTTGACGGAATTAAGATCAAAAACTAGAGGGGAGAAAATTCCTGGCTTCTCAGATTATTCCTCTGCCTGGGTGTATATTGTTGCCTGACCTCCAGGTTGTACAGACATTCCTAACACAGATCTCAGGCATCAGTAATGGAAAATCTAAGGATCATCTTGCTTGCTTATCCAGGTTAGCTTCTTACAAGCCAAACTATGGGCTATCTATGTACATTCTTGCACAGGATCAGTTTGAATCATGTATTGACTTCCATGAAGAGACCTGTGTCTCTGTGAGATTCTGCCACTGCCAGAAACATCACGTCTGTTACACTCTTGGAGCTACAACTCATATATCTCTCTATATCAAGTTTCTTGCTTTTTTTTTTTGTTTCTCAAACTCTCTATGTTTCTTAACATTCCAAATAACTGTGGTACAGCTGTTTTGTGTCAGAGGTGTGAGGGGGGATAAGGGAGATGACCAGTGAACCCCTGTTTTAGTTGATATCTCTTTATAATCCTTTTACACAGAGTGCTTTGTATTCACTAGAGGCTGCTGTTCAAACACAAACCTTTTTGCACAGCCCTCTTCAATTTGAGGTTTTTTACATCTTCCAAGGAAGATGGACTTTTTTCCATTTCAGTTTATTCAAGACAGGTTTATGAAGCATATTGAGGGACAGAGATATTTTGTGATGTTTAGTGGAGAGATTAGAGCACAGATGTGATGAATGTACCAAAAACTCCCCAAGAGCAGCTGTGACTGTAAGCTAAAGTCACCTGTAGGCTACTTCAATCTTTCATTTCTCTCCATTTCTTTCTTACAGGATGAAGGCTTTTGCACTGAACTAATAGTGATATTAATTGTTTTTGTCAGCAGGATAGCTCATTCTAAGTCAGATAGAAGTTGGTGCCAATTTTTTATGTCATTTTGAGTAGCTTTTATCTTTTATGCTCTGATTAAAATATAAAAGCACATAAGTAATTCCCCCATTTTAAACCAGAAATGAGTCAAGACATATATCAAGCTTGTCTACCGCTTCCAAGTGTCTTCAGAATGTTAAAAAATTATTTCAGGTATCTTCTTCTGTTTGGGCTATAATAAAAACTCTCTGATATTCAAAGAAGTCAGGAAAATACATTTTATTATTATTAAAGAAACTGTAGCAAAATAATGCTATAGATTTATATATAAATGGAAAATATGGTCCCTTTCCCCTTCTCAGTGATATATAATATCGGTAAATTATACATTAAAAGACCACAATAGAGTTATTCAAAGTCATATGAAAACACAGCTGTAAAACACAGAATAGGAGAAACTGGTGATGGAAGCCCTCTGTTAATATTCAGTTGTATTGTTAGTAACAGGCAGGTTTCTATTAGTGCTGCAATCCAACACTAATTTTATGGGGACACTGAATTTTCTGATAATGATTTAGATAAACTTATCTGTGGCGCTGACGAAATCCGAACTATGACCAAAAAAACAGTATTTGAGGAAAATGTTGATTTACTTAGAGCATAAAATAAGGGTGAGATAAGACAAATTGGTCATGTGTTCTCCCTTACTTTAGGAATAGCTGGGCACATAATTAATTTTCTGTATTTTAACAGCCTGAGGAAATATAGTCTTTAGCCTTATACTTTATTCTTGATGCACCGTATAATCTACAGCTACTTTGACAATAAAATTATAGTTCTGCTTAGATGTTGAAGTCTTATGAAAATAGCATTTTTTTATACTCTTCAACATAAAGGTTACCTCTGGAAGTGTCATTACAGAGGGTATATAGGCTGTTGAAAGAATTGAACAGAATTGAGACTTTTACTGGGAGAGAGAGGGACATTAAAGGATCTTTGCTGCCTCACCTCTTTTTTTTCCCATCATTCAATTAAAAATATCCCAGACTGCTGTGAATTATTTTTCCAAAAGCAGTATTTCAAAAAGTATATCTATGGGACTGGGTTTGTTTCTTAGCTTTTTTTTTTTTTTTGGGGGGGTATTTTGTTGTTTTGGGTTTTTTTAGAAAAATGTTCCGTTAAAGAATTCAAAATTTTGTAGCATTAGAAAAAATCTTTAACAACCTTGTTTTTTAGGTAGAGTAGTATGGTACATTAAATCTACTAAAATATAATAAGATTCTGCAGTGCACACATAAAAATCCAAATTTTGATATCTTTAATTTTTCATGCACACATATAATAATCTATTTGATTTTACAGTTCAGCAAACTGAGAGCATCCATTCTACCCCACTGTGAGAAGCACATTAGCAGCTGGGGAATCCAGAATTCAAACATCAGTGCTGTAAATTATTAAAGGAGGGTTGTTTGTGTATTGTGATGGGTTGGCATGGTGTGCTTGAACCCATACATCAAGTAGTTCTGTCAAAATGAGTAATTCATGAACAGTAGGCCAATATCTGACTGGAATCCTCATTTCGTCTGGAATCCTGTGATAAGCAAAATGATTTCTGCTGTTATTGTATCATTAAAATAGGGATTTTAGGCTGCATCATATTCTCTGTGTTTGTGTGTCTGAAAAAAATCATTAGTAGGAGAAAATCTTTACATGTTGTAACAGTTCTACTCCAGCATGGATTACAAATAATCATGAATTTCATGTTGGTTCATGAGGATTTTTGAACCTCCTGTGTCGATTTCCATTTTGATTTGGATGCTGACACTATTCATGCTGACTGAATAACTTCTGTTCTTAGGTTATTATGCAGGTAGATATTGGTATTTCCAACATCAGGCTGTGCATTTATGATGCAATGCTTTACACTGTCCCATTGTAGGCACCAGTGCCATCTTAGTAACTGGGCACACTGATATAATTATATATGCTTTGACTATTTTATGGGGTTTAGTTATTACTTTTTATCAATTAAAGGGGTCTGAGATGTATTTATTGCAGTGCTAAAGGGTTTTTTCTGTCCTTTTATTAAGCCTCTGTTTCACAAGAAGCTTTTTGCAAAATCTCTACTTTTGTATGGGGGGTGTAGGAGGGGGGAACTAAATGAAAATGCAATGTTACATAGTCTTCTGGGGTTTGGTACTCTTCCAGAAGAAAATACAATCACTATAATCCCAACTAGTGTTAGTGCTGTTCACTGCATTGCAAGAAGGTAAAGGCACCAAGTGGTGCCTTGGATGAATGGATAGAGCTGAGACATGGATCCGAATTTCCTTTGCAGATTGACATTAGAGCCACCAGAAAACAAATCAATGATGTCAGTAAATACAGTTCAGAGAGTACAAAGCCTACTGATAAATCAACTCAGAGCTGATTGACGAGCTCATTGTGATAGCCCTGCTGATCACCAGATCTGATGATAGTGCAGCTTTGACACTGCAGTGTAGCTAGCTGAATTTCAGAAAAATTTTTCCATGGTCTGTAACAAGGGGAATAAGGCCTTACTCTCCCCCCACCTTATAACCGGTGCCTCCAGCTACGCCACCTTTCTTTCTTGGCTCATGGCAGAGGGGGAAAGGGAGAAGATTTTAAGGGGAAAACTCATGTCAAAGGGGAGAGACAGACTGAAGGACCATCTGACAAGGTGAATAAACAAAACTCTAAACAATTAAAGTTATTCAGTGCCCTGAGGGTATTTTCCTTGTGCAAAAGTTACATCCAAGGGGACAATTTCCAGTGCAGAAATCAGAGAAATTATATTAAAGACTTAAGTGGTGAGGTAGAATTTACGCTGCTATAGATGAGTGTTTTTACAATTTTTTTATTTTTTTTTTCTTGTGACATCCCTTCCCTATAATTCTTTCCCATCATTCAGTGAAATGCTCTTTTATAGTGAGAACTGAAAGAGGCACATTAGCAAAGTGAACATGCAAGCAGGTTACTTTATGAAATTAATTATTCAGAGGAATGTGAGGCAGAAAGCCAACCTAGTAAAAAAATCAGGTAGGTGAGCAATTTATTTCCTGGAATAGGAAGGTTTAAAAGTTTCACTCTAAGCAAGTAAACAGCTCTTCTCACAGCAGCAAAGAGTAAGGAATGTTACACCTTCTGCTAATAACTCTCTGAATATAAAAGCAGCACTTAATGCATGGGAGATAGTGTACATCACAGAGTGGTTTATTATATGCTTCTTTATTGCTGTATATTAATATTAAAATATGAATGGGGTAGAGGGAAGAGGAACTGAAGCGTAGATGTGACCTGTCATTTTCATCTCTGCAGGAAGGAGAATTTAGTCTGTAATGCTTTCACCTTCATTAAAAAACATAATATTAAGTGCATATATTCTTATATATCTGTATGATTTTCTCTTGAAAAGTGTTTACAAACGACTGAATCCATGCACTGTGGGAGGAAAGCCATAAACATTGGTAACAGGGAATACAAATGCCTTGCAATGCAATCGTGTGGTCCTTCCCACGCTTCAGCTCTGCTCCCTGCAGAGGAGCTGTCAGTGGTTTGCTGGCAATGCTCTTGTTTCCTCTCAACATGCAGAAGCACAAGCCCATTGTCAGCACAGCTTCTGAAAGAGGATCAGTAGCCAAAATTACCCCTTTCTTTTGTTTTTGATAGACAACTGAACATAGGTTGAGTTTCTGCTGTACTTGTGGAGTTCAGCATTTTCCTTTGAGTGGTATCCTCCCCTGCCAAAGGCTATGAAAAATCCTTTAAGTGGGGCATTACAGGGTTTTCCAGCCTTTGCTGTAGAAAGAACTAGCAGCATTCAAGCCCAAAGGGCGCGCAATGGATAAATGTCATGCATTAAGTTGAAAGAAGGAAGAAAGCTCTGGATGACATTGTGAGAGAAGCTGGTCTCTTCAGCATAATGCTGGCTTAGATCAAGTGAGGTTCGATGTTACGAAGCAGTTGTCTCAGGTTAAAAGTTTTCCCTGTTTGAAAGGATTGACACTTAGTCCTACAGCTCACAAACCTAATCTATGCTCCTGCTCAGAGTCTTGTTTTGGAGTTATTATTTTGTAGGCAACAAGCAGCACAAAAGTCCCACAAATCCAAGCCCTAAGGCACATAAAGTCTTTTTCTTCTACTTTCCCAATTGTGTGTTTGGGACAGTTGAACTGCCCGTGATTGCCAATGCAAAGTCCACCTTAGTGTTAAAATTGTCTTTTGTGTCCAGCAGCAGTGTGATAATGGGGAATTAACCCTGAGATCACAACAACCCGACCCAGATTGCTGGACAGGGCAGTGACAGTCTCTTGTGTGGTATGACACCAGATTGAAAAATGTTGGAACAAATGTCAAATCCTGTTAGGGCAAACTGTGGTGGAGGTTTTGCTGTCCTGTGTCATGTTTTGTTTGACAAAATGACATCTATCAGAATTATTCCCTCTATTACTTTGTGAGTTGTCCTGCTTAGCCCACGTGCTAAGCAATATAAACAGAAACCTCACACATTGTTACTCCAAATAAGTTTGTTACCTAGATGAACTCAGAGAAAAGTTCGTTTTTTAATTCTGTTCCGAAAAAAAAAATGGATTCTTTTATACAGTTTCCTTTTATGCGATGTTCAGCAATTCTAACTGCAAGGCTGCATTTGCTGAGATTCCAATATCATATCTTCTTCCCATCTTAAATAGTGCCAAATGGCTGCAGACATAGATTGAGTCTAATTCCTTGCTATTTTTTGATTAAAAAAACCGAAAATTTAATTAATCTTCTAAATTTGTATTCAATTATATTTACTAGCATTACTTTGTCTCGTATCTGCTTATAGACTTGAAATCACAGCTTCAAACTAAGGTCTTGTCCAAACACATTCAAGATGTGACACTGAAGAACAAGGAAAACTAAACAGGTTTGGTAACCAGAGGTTGCTCTTGGGTCTATGGAATGTGCTATCTTGCACATGGGATGATTTAAAATAAAAAGTGTGTCCTGGGGAGAGGCAGGAACTATCAGCTTACAGTGTTTTCTGGGAGGTGTCACAACTAGCACTAGGATGGTTCAGTGGCAGGAGGGATCCATCTCAAAGGGGGAGCCTGTAGACTTCAGTATTTTACAAATACAAGACTTTACAAATGTCTTTCAACCATGAGGTAATAGAATATGAAGATCAAGTGGAAAAAGAAGGAGAAAAATGATGACATAATAGTTGGAGGGTTCCAAAGTCGTGTGAAAGGACAGGCAAATGGAGGTCAATTCCTGGGAGTAGCCTCTGGCCTTAAACTTGAAAAAGACTAATAGTTTCATATTTCAAATAAATGAAAAAAAAAAAAAATGAGGAGAGGATGAAAGAGTCAAGATTAACCCTTAGTTAAATTTGTTCTTTCTAATTGGGATCACATGAGTCAAAATTTGTAGCTGATACCACCTCTTCCATCTTTTTAATTGTAATTCTGGAGCTGTATTGATCAGCTCCTCACAGTTTAATAGCTGATCTGACACCAAGCCAACAGTTGCCACAGCATATTTTGTCACTGTGCATTTTCTCTTCACCTGTAGTGAATATTTTAATAAATGTGAATTGAATCCCACATAAAAAGCCAAAATTTGAAGAAGAAAATGAGAAAAAGAGTTTGAAGACTTTTCCTTCTGCATCAGTACAGAGTTTCCAGCACTCTTAAGGGTTTAATCTCATGCCTCTCACAATGGTCAACATTTCTGCTCAGGGAGGGAACATGAGAAAAAGGACAAAATAGTATAACCACAATATGCTTTTCATGAGGAAGGTGGGGATTCTGAAGGTAGAGACTGTCAGTATTCCTTCTTATCTATAAGTGGCAATTTCTTCGGTCATAAAATCATAGAATATACCAAACTGGATGGCACCAACAAGGAAGAATGATGGAGTCTAACTTTTAGCCCTGCACAGCACCATCTCCAAGAGTCACATCATGTGCTTGAGAGGACCATCCAAAGGCTCTGTCAGCCTTAGTGCTGTGCCCACAGCCCTGGGGAACCTGTTCAGTGCCCAACCACCTTCTGAGGGAATAATCTTTTTCTAATATCCAACCTAAACCTCCTCTGGCACAGCTTCAGGCCATTCCCTTGTGTCTTGTCACTGGTCACCAGAGAGAAGAGATCAGTTCTGCCACTCCTCTTCCACTCACAAGGAAGTTGTCATCACAGTGAGGTCTCCCCTCAGTCTCCTCTTCTTCAGCTGAACACACCCAGTGTACATGTATGGCTTCCCCTCTAGACCCTCTGCTGATATATATATATAGATAGAGTCATATATCCTTATATTTATATACCCTTAGAGAAAGAGAGACTCAATGTATTTATTTTACCAACTGCAGGAATTGCTCCTTTTACTTAAGGGATAGGATAGTTTGGATTAGGTGTTCACTACCTGAAGTGCCTGGAAATCCAAGGATCATGCTGACTTTGTCTAGGCTTGTGTTTATGAAGCGATTGTTCTTTCTGTTTCCCACCAGTAATAAATCTCAGTGCAATCTTTGTGCAAAACCCCTTTTTTTGCCTTCTCTCTCTGCCCACTACTCACCAGTAAAAAATAAGGCTTGACTATCCACAACTAACAAATAAAATTAAGCAACTGTCACTTAATGATTTTATGAATGCTTGCCACTGTAATAAGTAATTATCACTTTTGTCCTTTAGTGCAATTAATTATATATGTCAGCTTAAACAAGTGCACTCCATAGCTACATGTTGAGAAGCAGTGGTGGTTAGAAGGGCAGGGGTACCACATCCTTTCTCTATAACTTAGAGATGGAATGTGTAGTTTTGAATGCATTGATGGTATTTACCTCTCCTCAAACAGCTGCCCATTTAAAAACATCCCCTTACAACTCCCAGAGGCACAGGATATTAAAAACTCAAAGCTGAAAATGCTGGCACCTTATTTCCTAGTGGAGAAATCCTATAACATGGCCAAGTGCTATGGGAATGTTAGGTGATTTAGATTCCTTCCAGTTAGTGACATAATCACATAGAGAGAAATGATATTGCTAATGTTTAGGTCATTTAATATCAAATACTCATAAACCTAGTAAAACTGAAACTGCATCCCTAATTACCAACTACATCTCATCTGTTTCTGTCACTCATAGGACAAATGTGAAAAGTTGACAGAGTTAGAATACTTTACTCCCCTGGTTACTGAAGGGCAATCTTTATGAATTTACCTCTGGAGAGTAAAAGAATTCTGACTTTTCCGGTACTATATCAGCTTCTTCCTTCTACTGCATACAAATATTTTTCCTCGTGCTTTATTATGAAGTGAACTGCTTTAGAAGTCACCATCACTTCCTATGGGTAACAGTGCTGAATGATTAAATCCTATTGTCTGCACTTTCTATAAAAGTCATTAAAGTGGAAAAGAGCTACCTCCAAATTGAAATTCTGTCTTCAAGGTCATTATCATTTTACCTCTTCTGCCTTGTCTGACACATACTGCTGTATACTCTAATAGTAGAAAAATATATCCAATTTTCAATTAAAAAAACAAAGCAATACAATCTCTGTCAAGTCAGAAAATGGGAAAATATCCATCAGTACATTGCTTTCACAGCCTTTAGCTTTCATGTCAATGACCCATAAAGCTGTTCTCAAATTCTCTATTCCCTACTTTCCCCCTCCATTATTGCTTGTTCATCACTTGATTCTTATAGCTGTGTTGGTGAAGATCAGTCTGATTCTGTATCCTTCAGCAGAATAACCACAAAACAATAGTTTAAAATGCAGGGAGGCCTATGTACTTTAAGCTCTAATTGTTCACATGTTCCTTAGATGCATTACTAATCCTGATGTTGATTATAGTGATATCAATGAGATTCTAATAGTTTTGGTGGGTAATGTCTGATTCAGCACTTAAATGGAAATGATCCTGTGTATTAGCTGGTGTGCACCAGCAGCTGGGATTCTCTAGTATTAAATATAGGTTTAATAATAAAGAAAAAAAATGCCAATGCCCTCATACACCAGCTCTGTCTCTTCAGAAAACAGCATATTCAGTAGAATTGGTCTATCTGAGGGTGAGAAATGTCCATTGTAAGTCTAGTAAAGTAGTCAGTCAAGAACTGAAGCATCCTGTGCATATTCTCTATACCTCAGCACTAGCTGAATATAATTAGATAAAATATATACCCTGTTTGCTTGTATCTAAAGGAAAAACCTGAGGAACTCACTCTCACAAAACCCTTATCATCTTATCCTAGCTCTTAAAGTCAAAGAAATGTCATGAGAGAAACTAAATTACCCAGCTGGTAGAGGACTGGATAAGAACCTTGGAAAGCTGGGGCTAAATTAATCTTATGCAAAGGGGAATCTAACCATTAAATGTCTCTAAAGTGATTGCTCTGATTACTTCAAGGGGACAGTACATATGACCGAAGACATCTACTCCAGATGTGATTTACTTCTCTCTGTGTATTGATTATCAAGGATGTAGTAGCTTTCAATTTAAACCATATATTTAGGTAGTGAAGTAAAAGAAGGGAAGTCCTGCTTATGTGCTCTTATCAACATTTTGCAATTCTTCTTGTTTTTAATCTGCCTTTTAGTTGCCTTTGTGTACAGCTGAAGCTCATCTAAGGCAGAGGATATTGACTTTCTTTAAAAGGCCTGTTGCAATGGATCACAATCTCTTTTTTGATATGTAGAGGTTACTCTAATACAAAATGCAACAAAATCCCACCTCTAAATTTACCTCAAGACTTAGTTTGCTTATATTCCCACATTCACACACCTAAATGTTTGTTTAATGAAATAAAATTCTATGTGCTTGCTAAGGTCAACGTTTTCTGCAAAGGAAAAGTCTGACCTGTAGTATCTCAACTACAGTGACGGAGTGCATGGAAGATGTACATAAGGTATCTGAACATTAGAGAAAATATAAATCAGAATTATTGTTGATGTGGTTCTCTTTCTTCTTCAAATCACTGGCTGCAGGTGTTCAAGATCTTCCTGAAAATGACAAAATTTTCTTACCAGCATGGTTAAAAAGGGATCCACAAAATAATAAAATACCTTACTAAAGGCTTTTTTAGTAGGGGTTCTTTCAGACACGCACAGTGTTTGGACTATCTTTCTCTGTCAAATTTGTTGGGAATTTTGCCATGATTACAATGCCAATGCTCTTATACTTTTTGTCAAAAGGAAGGAATTAGTGTAATGCTGATTACTCAGAAATACTCCAATGCTGAATTCAGTGCATTCCTGCAGAACTGAATTTCTTGATCAGTATATGGAACTCATGGCCCATATTGGCCAGTGTATGGAGATCATGGTCCAGGATGATTGTTGCAGCCTATGTCCTCTTCATCTTTCTAAGCCTTTTGGGATGGTCAGGAGCAGCTGAATCTTTCCATAAATCCCGTCCTTTTTGCTTTGCACATCAGGGCTACACTAGGGAAATATATACCTTTCCATAGTAAAAACATTTCTAATTTCTTCTTCAAACAACATAGTTCTCTCAGCATCAGTTTTTGTGAGACAGATCATCTGGAATGGACTTAGTTTTAGAATGAATGCTTGAATTTAAATCACTCCACGCTCATCTCTATGAATAGTATGACAGCAGGAAGGATAATTTTACCTCCGGCTGTGTTGGCTCCCCTAATCTACCCAAAAAAAATAGTAATTCTGGTGCATCCCACAGAGATAGTCTTTGGCTTGAAAGAATAAGTTTTTAGGAGGTTCACTGAATGCCGATTTCATGAGACAGCAACTAGAGTGGTTTTGTTTATTTATTCTTGAATTTTAATCTCAGGTAGCACAAGTGTGTGAAAAAATAGAATTTGATTCTATAATACAACTTTTTCAACTTCAGCACTGAAGTGACTGTTTCCAAGGGGTTGTGTTTTGAGCTGGATTATTTTGAAAATTATTTAATCATGTCTCTTAGAAGTGGGATTCAAAATCTGTTGGAAAATGAAGATGGTCAGGTTGTGGTGACTTTTTAATTTAGTTTATTTTATAAGGCATGATACTTTTAATATTCTATGAAAAATGGTATACAGCAAATTTGCTGGAATGACTTTCAAACATTCAGAATATAGCAAGGCCTTATAACAGATTTAACCAGCTGGTTATTTCGAATGTTATTTCACATTCAGCTACCACAGTTAAAACAGAATTGAACAGGATTATTTCTGGAGTGCCTGTGGAACAGCTGAGATCACACCTGGTCCAGTCTGTAAAGTAGTCTAAATACTCCCAGACATCAACCAGTTGTGCCTTCTTTTTGGCATTATGGCTTTTTTTTGGAGATGCTGATCATAGCAGGACCTGTGTCTGCTTAAATCAAGGCCTGACTTACCTGTTCACAGAACTAAATTAGAACAATCGTGGTCTTCTCAAAATTCTTAAGTTCTTTGAAGTCTGTAAAAAAAAAAAAAAAAAAAATTTTTTTTCTTCCTTTTCAGTCGAGTATATTGGTACTTGTTTATTGTCACATTTATCTTTTGACTTTTACAGTCTCCCTTCCCAGCTGCATAGTATTATCACCTCTTTATGCTAATGCTCTCCCCAGCTGCCCATATTATCACCCCTCCATTTATCTTCTTATCATGTGTGATCTACAGTGCTCATTAGCTTCCTACTCTCAGATCACTTTTTGCCTTCTCAGCACACTAGATGACCCTTTTATTACTCTGCTGTGTTTCACAATCAGCCCAGATAATGCTTCATACTTCCTCACTATTCCTTCGCTTTTATTTTTGTGCCACTTGTTACCTCTTGCCATTTATTTCTCTTCAGCAAGGCTTATTTTAATGCTTATTCAATTAGACCAGGTTTTTACTGGTGCTCTCTCAGTTGTCTTCATTGTCTGGCTAGTCCATTATTGATTTCCATCGTTCAATATGTCAGACTATATAATTCCTAGCAAATTTCTTTTTCCATCAAGTTTATTTAATCCACCCTCTTCCCAGTCTCCTCTTCAGACCAGACTTCATATTCATGAGGCCAACAGTACATTAACTGCTTAACTCATTGATTCTACATCTTGCAAAGTGCTTCATTCATAATCTTACACATTCTGCCTGAATTCAGCCAACTTGTAATTCTTGCTCTGGATATGGATACTTAGAGCACTTCTTTAACGTGTATTTTAGACAATTTATATGCTTGACTTCATACTTTTGCAACCACTGCATAAAACATTTTCAGCTCATTGGCTTCAAGGTACTTAAATTCTTATTTCCAAAGCCTCATTTCAGGTTTTATGATTGTTCATGTTCAATAATTAACTTTAAACTTTTAACTTTAAAAAAAGAGGAGCGCTGTTGTTGTTTTATCCTAAAGATCTTTTCATTGACAACATGACTTTGGGGGGCTTGGAGACTTGTAGACTTTTATACATGTAGACTTTTATACTCTTCTTCAGAAAGAAACCTTCCTTGGTTTTATGTAACATCCCCTCAGTCTCTTGGGGGTTTTGATAAGGTAACTGCTCAGATATCTATAAATTTAATCTTCCATATGAACTTCCAACTACCACGTGCAAAAAAAAATAAATTTGGATATTGCATAAAAACCCATGAACTATATAATATGATGACAGAATAAATGGAAAAGAACATAAATTAAAAGCATTCTTGTATAAGCAGATCAGTTATTGAGCCATGAAGTTTACATACTTCATGGGTTGTAGGACTATAAAGAACAATCACAGGAATGGATAGTGTGGCTTTAGTTTTCCTCTTATTTTAAATTATTCCCCCAAAATTTGAAGTTTTCCAAGTTCTGGATTATGCAGGATTGTAATAATTAACACAGACATAAGTAGTGACTTTTATCTTCAGATGGCTACCCTGAAATATATTTTGAACCTTTCTTTTTTAAGAGTTCTTTCATGTTTGATCAACCTCCTGGTTCTGGCGAACTACTGCAGTTATAGAAAGGACATGGTTGAGCCAATTCAGAATTTTGCTAAAGAAATAGTTAAGTTCCACAGCAAAAGAGTCCAGCAGTGAAAAAAGTATTGACTAAATGGCTCAACATTGAAGATAATTCCTTTCAATTTCAAACTGATGACTCCATGCACATACAAAACAGTCCAGTCACAAATTGATTTCAATAGTCCTCATTCCTCTCTCAAAGTACAATCAGAATAAATGGAAAGTTTTTTGCTACAAAGCTTATGTAATGCTAAATCCTGCATAGTTAGGGCTGGACTACCTTATTATATATATTTTTACAGTGTCTTATATTGTGTGCTTTATCCAGAGGCACTAACAGAGGTCATGAAGGTGGCATATAAGTTTAATAGCTATTTGTTCATCTTCTCTTCCTGTCAGACAGGTGACACATGGGGTATTGTGATCATCTTCATCATTAATCACCTGAAATACGTTGCAGCTGTCTAACAGAGAAATATTTAATTCTGTGATTATGATGATTAGGAGGAGAGGTTTTGAAAGTCTTTATTCACCAAACAGGATAAATAGTTTGAGACCCTTGCTTTAGTGTCAGTAATGTAGCATAGCCAAGTTAACTGAAGACAGCAGCTGCAATTTAGAGGTGTATTACCACTGAGGAAAGAGGAACCAGAGTCTTTCATAATTCTCTAAATATTGCACTGATTTTGTGCTTGGAAGCCTCCTGTTGACACTCTTACAGCCTGCCCTCATACACAAGTGGTAGAGACCATTCTAGCCTTGAAGTTATTCTAGTTCGACTCTTGTTCTGGAGACTTCTATTTCAAAGTAACAAGGAGATAAACTAAATGTGGTTTTGAAATTGCTAGTTTCTCTATCATCCAAGGAGAAAACCCCCTACATCTGCAGGAAACAGATCACCTTAGTAATGACTCTTATGATTGTCTCTACAGCTGAGATCATCTCCCAGCCATTGTGGATGAATGACCTCATGAGCATTGCTCTCCAAAGAAAAAAGAAAAAATAAAAGCAAACCTCATGTTTTTCGAGTAATGGCTGCTTTCTCCATCAAAGATGTCATGAAAGGGCTGTTGTGCTCGTTTTTTATTCCAGAAGTACAAAGTTATGCAGAGAAGATGCATTCACATGTGTATCTCCCTGTATCGCAGTGGAAATTTAAGGTATTTCCTTCCCTTATACATCTGAGTGAGTGGCAGCAGTACAGCCTATTTGGTCAGGAAATAGACTGCAAAACTTAAACTCTAACATAGATGTGTTATCAAGTTCTTATGGATTTCCCTATGCAGAGAAAAATGTAAAAGTGGACGTCTGCTATTGTAAATCTATGACTTTCCCATCAGCCACAATCTTTCTGAAAGTGAAGGTGAAAGCTGCATAAGGGAGGTGTTTTGCATAAACTGGACGTTCTTTTTTCTCTTTGAAATAAATGCAGGCTATGGCTAATGAAGCCCATATTTGTATAGGGCTGAAAATCACTGCAAATTCCCACTTTGCTCATGCAAATGATTTGATTTCTCATACTAGCCACATATTAGGAAGTACTTATGGGACTGCTCTAGTAGACAAAGTTTCATAAATCAAAACAAATTCAGATTTGTTTATCCCTGTTATTTCTCTCAGTTCATGCACATATTTCCTTCAGAAGTGTCACATGTACCACAGCATTAAAGAATTTCAGCTCTGTTACATATTTGAGCATCAAATGTGTGAATAAAAGGTTTACTTTTTATCACCATGTAAAATATATAAAGGACCAGATGGAAATCAATGGAAATTGATCTTGACAGAAATTTCTATTTTTGTTATACAAATAGTTATAGTAGAGAGAAAGTTTTTAACAGAAGGGAACTGTGGGATAACTCACAGGCTGCTTTACAGAACATGTAGTATTAGAACCTGCTCTAGCTTTGCTGTCATACTGATACTGACTATTCAATATTATTAAATACTTTTAAATACTGAAATCAGATAAAGGACATGGAGCTGTATTATAGACTCATAGAGCTCTGACAACATATGTTAATGGAGTGGGAAATAATAATTTATTTTTTATGTTCCATTTAGCCCTTGATCTCTTTCACACTCTCTAACTTAAAGATTAGAACATTGTACCTGTTGCCCTGCTGGTCTCATGGATAAGAACCAATCCTCTGGGCATGGATGTAGAGCACAACTGGGGCTCTTTAGAGAACTACTCAGCCAAGCCAGAACTAGGCAATATTTTGTCCTTTGTCCTCAGACACTCTGCTCCCTGCTGCTCCTGGTAGCTGTTCTGGTAAAGATGCACAGAGAGATACTGGAGCTCATTGTCTCACCTATGGGCATGGAAGCGAATGAACAGTTATGTGCTGTATCAATGCCAATATCAAAAGCAGATAAACTTAAATTATTTTCTTCCAAACACATTGGTATGAAGACGAATTGCCCCACTGCAAAAGGCTTCTAAAATTTATGTTGCAACATCAGCCTCTCTGTGTGGTTGGAATTTTTTCCCTGTGTTTTTCTTCTGTTGACTTTCCTCAGCCTTTTTTTTCCCCCAAGTTATATCACTGGCGACCCTATTGTACATGGAGGTTGTGTAATGCATGCTGTACACAAGATAAATTCATTTGGTATGTGACAAAGATATTGTAGAACAACACCCAACTGGGGTCGAATTTTACCAGTGTGCTCTTCTGAATTTTAAGTCTGCTCCCATGGAAGCACAGGGAACGTTTGCCTTTAGCATTAGAGAGGCTAGAACAGTTAAAAACAAGTGAGTTGTTTTAATAATTAGGCAGCTGAATTTTCCAAGTGTTCTAAATTCAGTTTACACTATTATGTGGAGGAAGAGAAAATAGATGAATAACCATAAATCTTAAGGAAGGATACTCTTTAAAAAAATCAAAAGCTAAGCATGTGTGAGTACATCTTTCATGCTAAGTTTTTAAAGTATAACTGTGTAGTGGTACAACACATATGCATAAAATGATACCACTTCATCACATCCATGATTTTTAAATTAAATAAATCAGTGCTGTGTTTGAAAGGTCTGTACAAGCAAGTTGAAGCATGTGCAAATTAAGGTTTTGTATGCCTTATAATACCTCTTACTTTGGCCTTAGCGCAACAGTTAATATACACCACATCCTTGAGATGTAGAGAAATATTTTTATTCCTTTTCTACAGAATATTTTCTGGGGTGTGGAACAGCCAGAGGGCAACTCTGAAAGTCCAGACCTGCAGACTGGGTATGTTGGCTGTTTAGCTTCAAACATGTTTTCTATTTCCTAGGCCTGAAAATTCAAATAGTAGTTAAAGTTTTCTGTTTGTCTACAAAACTGCTTGTGCAGAGAAGTTAGCTGACAAATCTTAGTAGACTTCTGAGATGTCACCTAGACCCTCTGAGGTCTTGGCACAGCTTTATACAGCATCACAACAAATTATAAAAGGGAGACTTGTCCTGGCAGTCAGCTCTGAGACATATAAAAGCAAAAAAAGGTCGACAGTGTTTCCTGTTGGTTATTTCTACATTATTTCTTGCAACAGGTAGAATGTTTTTCTTCATATTTCTGAGGGGACGGATTCTTCTAACACAACTTCTAGAGAGTCATGGCACTGAAGTCTTAGCTTTCTTAGTCACCTCTTTCATCTGAAACCAAATTCCTGAACTGTAGATGTCAATACATGTGGCAGTTGTGACATTAATCTCACTCCCTGAGAACTCTTCATAATGTACAGGAGCAACCTGTGGCAAAGGAAAAAGATGAGCTTTACTCATTTCTCCCTCTGTTCCTTTTCCTTCTCTTCTCCAAACTAAGAAGGTCTGTGAACACACTTTTTCCAAGTGATCAGAAAGTATTTTCAGTGCCTGATATTGAACTGACATCCTTCAATGTGCACATGTACACATCCTTCATCTCACCACACAGAGCAGCTCACCAGAGCCAAGTAAGATATAAATAAATTCAGAAATAGAAACATGGCTGTATTTCACAAAAATACTGCAGATACATGTATATTTTGCTCCTTTTGAATTTTCCAAATACTTTATGCTCTGGGAAGTTGACTCCATTTAACTCTTTAAAATAAACCTCCTTACCCTTCCTCTGATAAGCTTGATTTGTGTTTTAGAAAGGTTTACCCATTGTTCTTCATCCACATTGTCTCTCTGCCATCAGGCTATAAAAGGCTTCTGACTACAATAAGCCCAGACATCCCTTGAACTGATAACCAGAGGTTTAAGGCTTCTTATCCTACTCACAGTCCCCCTCCATTAGTAGGATTGTTTGTAATACATCAGGAATTAAATAATACCTGTTCAGGATTGGGCACACACGCAGAACAAAAGTTCATCATACACGGATGAAAATAACCGGAATCTTGTTGACACTGCTCACTTATTTGACCCTTTAAACTAACAGGCATTTAGTTTCACTGGGACTTGAAAATTGACATTGAATAGGATTCCCAGTGAGTTTTACATTCCTTGGCAGGTAACAAGATGATACGCTCACTATATGTCTACTCAGCCCATTTCCACACTACATTAGGAATTTATCAAAGCAAGTCGAATCACTTATCTACAAAAACGAAGGAATCTTGAGAGAATTTTTTGTCTGTCTTTAGTTCTTCTGTCTCTGTATATGATTTATAATTTGGCAGAGTATTTCCTTGAACTGATATTGAATTCACAATGTGACTTCATCAGTAGTAAAGAAAAACACATATATTCTTCTTTTTTGTGAAACAATGACTGTGGAATCACTGTACTATAGAGTTCTACTAAACTAAAGGACTAAATTGCCATATATGTAATTCAAAGCTGTATGCCACATCTTTGCAAACTAATCTGAAACACCTTCAGATCATTGTTTGTCATAAACAGAACATTATGTCTTTACATTTTCTTCTGAAAGCAGTACTACAGTGTTACAGGAAACGGTGACAAAGACTTATTATTCATATCTTAAGAGAATCTAGGCTTTTTCAAAATCTTGTAAATGGCATTAACATAGTAATTTAAAAAAGAAAGGAAAAGAAAGGTAACCCATATATGAGCCAGTGAATGTGCTTTTTCAATGTGAATTTTGCCAGCATTCATTGTAATTTCAAATACTTGGCCACTTCCATAGTATTTTCCTGACTAGAAAATTTCCATGTTCATTTTATTTTGCCTGTAAATTGATCCTTGATTTACTCACAGCGACTGACAGAGGGCAGGTTTAGGTCAGTTACAAGGAAGAAAATCTTGACTATTAGAGTGGCGAGAAACCAGCACAGGTTGCCCAGAGAAGCTGTGGCTGCCCCATCCCTGGAAGTGTCCAAGGCCAGGTTGGATGGGGCTTGGAGCAACCTGGGAGAGTGGAAGGTGTCCCAGCCCATGGGCAGGGGTTGGGACAAGATGACCTTTAATGTCCTGCCAAGCCCAAGAAGTGCTAAGTTTGCAATGCTTTCCTAAAGAGGTGTTTATTTTACCTAATTCTTGATAATATAAGGAGTTTCTGGATTAAGCTGAGTAGATTAGAAAAGTTTGCTAGATGAATTCTTACAGTCTCCAGAGCAGATGCATGTACCCTGGATTGTACTCCATAGTGAATAATAGATCTTATTTACTAGAAAAGACTATTCCCTAATTAACCACATATCAATTATATGAAATTATAAAATATGTATGAATATATGAAAAAATGTGTCTTACACTTGTTTGGGCTGTGGTAGGGTTCAGATAACAGAAGCACTTCGAGGCAAGGAAATGATCAGCACAGTTTTGAAATGCACTGGAAAATAGGGCCTTCTTTATTCCATCTCTTTATTCCCTTTTGTCCCCCAGCTTTGACAATCTGTCCCATACTTCAGGCAAAGATGTGATTCCATTGCAGAATCAAATGCTGTATTACAAACTGCTGGAAGGTTTGCCTTTCCTGTCTTAACATATTGAATCAGGCTCTTTTGGTTTTTCTAAATCTTTACTGTTCCAAAATCTTTCTTTTCACTTTGTTCTGAGGGCAGGCTTTTACTGCTTTTCTTCAGCTTTAAGCTGTGTTTTACCCATTTTCTTCTTTTGAGTTATATCTTTCCTTTTTTTTTCTGGCTTTTCTTTATTATTTTTTATTCTCTACCTTATCTTCTTGCCTGATGTTGAAAAGTATGAAAGCTACAAAGTCTATTGCAGTGGAATCTACCTGCCCATTATGATCATCACAAAGGAGGGAGACTCCACAACCTACATCATATAGTTGGGTATATTAGATAATATCCATCCTTATTTAATGACTACTATTTAAATATGCATATATAATACAACATAAGCAATATATCTTAATAAATATTATTGATTTGATATAGTTCTCTGATATCTTCTTTTTAGTACTCTGAAGAGGAATCCTTCAAATTAATGTATTTCAAACACAGCATTCCTTATTGTAGGCACATTTTTCAGATTTGAACTTTGTTCTGATTTATCGTGTCTGCTGTTTGTTTTCTCTGTTGCCCAGGATATCGCCTGTGCAAGTAAATGTGTCAGTGTACTCCACTGCAGAAAATCTGTGCTGAGATACTAAAAATGTCCTTTCCAGACTGACTGCTAGACACTTTAGGGATTGCATATATTGTGACTTATTCTTTCACAATTAATGAGCAAGCTATTCTTCCTTCGTATGTAATGTAGACAAGAGGATACTTTTTATTAAACTTTTTTTCTTTTTTCCCGTGGAGAAGCATCTATATGTGCTTTGAATTTGGAAAAGATCCTGCTTTTCAAAAGCTGCTTGCACTCACTCTTTTAGTTGGCAGCGCATGTTCTCAAAAGGCCTCAATTTTAAGCCTCTTCTCTGCAAAATGGGTTGAGATTTTCTTTTACATCCAAATGCTCCATATTCCTGAAGGACACCAGGTATTGTTGTGTATTACCCTGGCTATGTAGCTGACTTCAACTCTGTCTTACAACCTTCCCTGATCTCCTGGTTTTAAAATCATCAGAGTTAAGGAGTGTCTCACTTTCTTTAAGGCTTTATCTCTGAGGAGATATCTCAGTGTAAGCACACATTTTTTAGAAAGGGGTTTTATTGTCGAGCATAGAGTGAGGTTCTTAAGTTTTCTTATTTATTATCTTTTCTTGTTTCTTATATGCTTCTTCAGCCTGAAGTTTTTCCACTCATACTTTTTCAGTAAGCATTCAATTCTCTCTGTCTGCCTTTACATAACTTCCATTTCTTAATCTTCATTGCTAGCTCTCAAAAGATGCCTCCTGGACTGGAGATCCGGTGTTTGAGATGAGGAAATAAAGTCTTATTTAATAGAAAATAAGTATTATTTCTTCTTTTTTCTTTTTCTTTTTTTTTTTTTCCCTAATTTGAATCCATCTGGTCAGTACAGACTGAGGATTTAACTCATGCTTTAGTGCTGAGATTCTGCTCTGTGCTGCAGAGCTATAAATAACAGAGCAAGACAGAAGGAGAGAAAAAAAAACAATCTTTCCAGCATTTTTGTAGATATATCACTTTTTTTTTCCTAAGTGAAGAAGTATAATTACTACTATATTAGTAAAGAGAAAATCAAGAGAGATCAAGAACTTACTGAGTTCTGTGTTAAGGAGTGAAGGAAAAGCGGGAAAAGAAGGAGAACACACCCTCATGTCACTGAATCCATCTACCCTGAACATCCTTCAGTAAAACTTCCAGACTTGGGGGCTTGAAGTCTACAAGTTTGGCTGCAGTCTTCAGCTCCTTCAGCAGAGACCAGCTGGTTCTCCAGCTCCTTTAGGCTGCTTTACAGTAACACAGAAGCCCAGAAATATATCATTTACAGAGTATTTCCTTCAAGGACTCTCCACTACAAAGAGGCACTTTTCATGACATTATCAAATGTTTGAAAGCCAAAGACACAGCCTTACAGATTCCAACTTACTTAAAGGGACCTTAAGTCATTCTTAAAGCACTTCAGGCACATGTTTGAACTTGAATCTCTCTTAAGAGACTGCTAGTGCTATTAAGGATTTTAACTAATTACAGGAAATGTTACCTTTCAACATCATAATTTTAAAAGATCTTTTCACTGTAGATAAAAAAATTCAATATAAAATAATTTGTCTAAGATAGAGATGATAACTAAGAATTGAGCCCACAAGAACAATCTTCCTCTTCTTACCACTCTGGTCAAGAACTTGAGATTCCAAACAAGTCAGCTTCAGGCAAAGATGTAACTTCTCTATTTGGACTTGCCTTCTTACAAATGTCAACGTTGTTATCCCTATATTTTTTGGTATTAAAAAGTGTGCACTTAGGAAATAATTCCACTTTACTAAATTTCCTTTTTTAAAAAAGAAATAAGTGTGTTGCTGAAACATTTTTAGATAAAGCAGTGTTTTCATACATTATTTCTTCCAGTTTGCCAGCAAGAGTATGTTCCAAGAAGAATGTTTGGAGGACTTTTGTTTGCTATTTGCTCATTTGCCCTTTTTCTGGTATACTAAGGAGAAGCTACTTGAACAATTTGTCAGCCAAAATTAAACAGCAGTCAGACAGTTTTGTCTGTAGAGTCACCCTAATGAAAGGTGAACAGGTGACAATTAATTTTGTACTTTGTACTTCATTTCACTTGAATCAAATAATGTCCTTCCCATTTGGGGCCACTGCCTTCAGAAGGATCTCAGAAGGCATCACAGTGATTCTGCACTCAGTCCAGAATTCAGAACTATTAGTGTGCTTAGCAAAACCTTAATGACATAAGTGGTCTAAGGGAAAAGAGCATAGCATAATTTCACCCTAAAGCATTTTTATTTCTGCCCACTGAAGCATTTGGAGTTCAGATGGAGCTGGACTGAACTATATCTGTTTTGAAACTACTTATTGTTGCCACTACCCTCATACTGTCCTCTCTGAGAAGATAAAGAACATATTGCACCATCCAGACTTTCCTGCATTACTTACAATTTACCAGAATGTGTTTGTTTGGGCTTTTTTCACATTATTCCTCTGCATACAAATTTTAAATGTCCAGTTGTGTATTATGAAATTTTATTTAAGAACTTCATTTTGTAATCCTGAAAAGAACTTAAATTTATCACCAGTTTAGGAGGACTGAAAAGAGACAATAGAGAGTAATATTTTATTGTCTCCTTTTCTGCAGAGTTGCTCCCTAGTCATGGCCTTCTCATTTGTGTTGCTCATAACTATCTGAAACTGGTCATCTGAAATGAGTCAGTTTTTAATGCTTTTTTTCTCTCCTACTAGAACAGCAATAAAGGGATATGGAGCAGGCTAAAGAGTACTGGGTGTTGACTCTTTTAAGTATGAATATCCATAGAAGACTGCATTTATTTAATAGCACTATTGCTACTATAGCAATAATAAAGACTATAGAAGGCTTTTTTAGGTAGCAATTTTGTTTGTTCATCCCTTCACATTGCTTCAGAATGACACAGTTTTTCCTCCTCAACCCATTTTGCAAGAGCTATTAAATAGCTTCAAGCATATTCCAGCAGAATTGCTGATGCTTTGATTTTTATGCCCTTGATTTATCCTCTAGAATTCCCTGTGACTACTGGGATGCGACAAACAATTTGTATTTCTGTTTTTAGACCTGATAATGAGCTTGTGTTATTCAGTAAAACTCATGGCAAATTTTTATCCTTTGTCATCTTCCACCAAGTCCACCTGCATTGCTGAATGTGATGCCATGTTATAGTTCATGAGAAAAGAGAAACAAAGATGAACATATGTAGGTGTGTGTGTATAACTATAGATATGAATAAACTAAACAGACTCATCTGATTCTGTTCCTGCACATCTGGATTCAGGTCTGGAGTAACTTTTTTTTGTTGTTTAGATGTGAAAGCACAGACCCTCATTACCCTGGAATAATGACACCCTCAAAACTCAGCTCTCAGTTGTATTGTTTGGACCCATCATTTTTTTAGCTCAGGTTTTAACCTCTCTTCTTTCTTTGAAGACACAGAATTGAAATAAATCTTGGGCTTCAAAGATAGACTAAAAACTGCAATGTTGTTGCATTATTTCTCATTTATAGATGTTGACCTATTCCTTGCCAATATTTGTATTTGTTTGGATTTCCTGTGAAGAAATTTATTTTTAATGTCATGTTCTCCTACATGAAGGGCAAAAAGCAGCACTCTGTGTAATTCCATGATTTCTTACATCACTATGCATTTTTTTACAGTTACAAAAAGAAGGTAGAAGCTTTTGTGGTTTCACTCCCTCTGAAAATATGTAGAATCACCTTCTGAATAAAAATCAGCTTGCAACTCAGACCCATATTGAGTTAACCTGAATATAGATATCATTCCTTGCAAAAGCTCAGAACCTTGGGTTTGGTTCTTTGAAGACAGGCTTTATCAAAACAAAAGCCATATTAGTGTAGCTTGAGGTGAGTATTCTATTAACAATAAATACATTCTGCCTTCCTAAGCTCCTTGCATAATAAATGGAGATGCACTTACCCTGTTCAACATCATTTGTGTTTGCAAGCAGTTCAAATATTCATCTTGTTTTTGTTTGTGAGTACTGGTGATATGAACAATCAGTATCATAATTGACAGTGAGCCTTTTTACCCTTCTGCCACTGTCTGTGAGACACCCCTTTAACTGCCACTGCAGATGAGACTGCAATATGTGATACTTAACAATAAAACCTTTGTTCTTGTTTGCATCTGGGATTAAATCATCCCTAACAAGTAGTGCTGAGATCTAACTAAAATCATTGCAGAGGAAATAGCTCTGCTGTACATTATTTATCTCACTTAGGGTGAAAGTGGTGCTGCAGAGAAGCAGCAGAGTGGATCTGGACTGACTGAAACCCTTAGAAGAAGACAAGATATGGGCTAAAATAACTTCCTACTTTTGTTTTGTCCCCTAGTTGGATGCCTTTGTTGTAAAACACCTGCATGAACAGGTGCATAGCTGTTTTTTGACATGTCCTTCGAAGGTAATTTTTTTATCCCTTCTAATTTTCTTCATTCATGTCTCACTGTCCTTTACAGTTTGCAGGCAGGAGGCCTAAGAAAGAAATGGGGTATCTTTCTCCAGGAGAAAAGAGACTGTCATATAAAAGATCCTAGGGGAAAAAAAGTGAAACCGTGAGATAAAGGAATCCACCAAGCAGATCTCAGGAACCCAAATGTTTTGTTTAATTTCCATACAACTGTGCAAAGATTTTAAATGAAAATATCAATTCACTCAATCTCTTTTCCTGCTTTTTGTTGTGGGTTTTGTTGGGGGTTTTTTGTTTTGGTTTGGTTTTTTTTTTTTCTGGGTTTTTTTGTTTTTTCATGACAGCCACTGTGACCCTGTAAAGTTAGTGGGAATTCACTTTTTAGTCCAGTGAGTGCTGGAGTAGGTTTCATTTGCTGTTTGAATCACCAAGTGACTAAAATTCCTTTGGCACTGGACTTTATCTTTCCTCTCTTCTCTGACTTTTGTGTGGACCAGCTGCTCTTAAACGAATCAAGGCAAAATGGCTTTTGTTCTATGCTGTAGACACTGCTCTCCTATAGGGAAGGAAGTGGCAGATGGGGATGAATACAACTCTTTGTCTAATGTATAGTCTCCTCTTTTGCTTGGGCATGTAGGTCCATATCTGCAAACTAGAGAGTAAATCAAGTAATTCTTTAAATAGATTAAAAAGCTACATGAAAAGAGAGAAACTGCTCTCAGTGCTTTCATTGTTCCTGCTTCCATTTGCAATCTAATGCCTAGCACTTAAATCTGTCCTAATTAAGGATGTTTCTATTGAGGTGGAGAATGGGTTACATCTGTATTTCCGTTAATCACATCCTCATTAGCTATTATAAAGATGTCTGCCTCAAATACATTACTGGTTTTTTTGTCCTATAGGAGATTGTTTCCGCTACCCATAGTGGGTAAACTACTAAGTGTGGAAGAATCAGCAACTAGAAAATTATTTGGAATAAGCTGTTATTTCTTTAGAAAAAAAATTAGGCATTTTAAATGCTTTCAAGAGACCAAGAATCAGGAATTAGTTTGATAAATGGACACGGCCAACGGAAAAAGAAAACAAACAAACAAATTAAAATAATAAATAAAATTAATGGATTATTAAACCAGTTAGAGCCATTTTGACATCCTACATAACAAGGCATAGGATTTCTCCTGAAATAATTCCTTTTTCTTGGCAATTAGCTATGACCGAGAGTGGAAATTATGTTATACTTCTGTTTTTAGTCTTATTTTTTAAATTGTTTGAATTAATGGAGAATCAACAAGTTTTTCACTATTAAATTATCTTCTCTGTTAAAAGTATAGATTTTATCTGTTGCCTACATGAAATTGGCTACAACTTCCATACATTAAACCTTATCATTAAGGAAACGCCTTAAGAAGGATTTCAAGAGGATTTCTGGTCCATCCTTGAGCTTCTTGGAAGAAGCAAAAACAAGTTTTCCTTGCCTCAGGGTAGGATCGACTTTATCTGAACCATTCTTAACTAGAGTTTGTCTAAACTGTTCTTGAAAGACACAAATGATTCACAATCTCTCCAGTAAATCTGTGCCACTACTTAGCTGTATTTATCTTTAGAAAGCTTTTTCCTGAGGCCTAACTGAAGTCTCTATTTCAGAAATGTAAGCCTCTTATAACTTGTTCTATCCATTAAGAAAAAGAAAAACAGATTAATTCTTTTTTCCTCCAGCAGTCTCATACAGTTGAAGACTATGTTCCTGCTCTTCCCCCAACAATGATCAGCTCTTATGCACTAGAGTTAGATTTCCTGTACTAGAAATACTGTTCAACTTCTTAATTGTATAATCATGATTCTGGTCTTCTTTGGAATCTCTCCATGTTTCCAATGTAAGTGGTAAGCCAGCAGATTTGATTCTGTTATCCATAAAAGTATATGGCTCTCATTTTTACTATTTTTCAATATATTTATTGCTAACAATTGCCTTTACAGTAAGCTGCTTACACTGACTTCATTAGCCAAAGAAACAAAGTCCCCTGTTCTTTAAATATCCTTTGTGTTCACTGAGCGTAGGTAAAATCTAGTTTTCAAAGGACTGAATTCAGTTTTTTTTCCCTCAGAAGAGGGTCATACTGTACTATTTTATCTCAGGACAATCGTCAAAAGAAACAAGATCCAGGTTTTCAAGGAGCTATTTCTCTGAAGGTCTTGCAGCTCTGAAACTCGTTTCTTCCCCTGTTGTGTAAGAAAAGCTTACACTAAGTTGGCATCAACTTCTAAGAAGCAAGTGCTACATTCTTCACAAAAAGGACTTACAGTGGCTGAGAAGTGCCATGAATATCTGCCAAGCTTATTAAACAGGTCCTTTAGTGTTTTTGTCAGTCAAATATAGCCATTCCCATGATGTGCTGCATTTTCACCTTATGGTCTTGTATGAGCTGGCAGAGGACTGACACATCTTTGGAAATAGCTATTCCCATGGTGAGGTAAACCTGATCTGATGCTTTAAATAGTACTGTGAAAGGTGGAGGACAGGGAGAGAAAGCTTTGGAAGTTCCTTCTTTAGAATGGTCTCAATTTGTGAAGGTATCTTCACATGTTCTTGCAAGATTATGGTCACGATCAAAGACTGAAGGAAGGGTCATAGAAGGAGCAGGAATAGCAGAAAAAGAGGGTGTCTGAGTAAAGCAGGAGTATTTTTAAGGTGGTGTTCAATTAAATAAAGGTGTGAGGCTTAGGAAGGAAAATGAAGTGTCTGTTCTATGAAGCTTCTTAATCAAGAAAAAGGAAAGATGTGATGTTTGGAAGTTGCTATGGAAAAGAGCACTCGTACCATCCACAAATTTGATATCTATGTAACACCTCCAGAAAGAGATATAAACATATTTCTTCTACCTTCCCCATGGTACCTTAAAGAGATAAACTTATCTCAGGTCATCACATATCTTCCCCTTCCTAGATTATAACCTATGACCAAGTCAAAACCAGCAGCACAATGTGCTAAAGTGTCAGGAACTTAAATGCTGCCTGAGAGATCAAGAGAAATCAGTGGCAGCTCAGGCTCCTGTAGCAGCAGAAAATTTGTTACATGAAAATGCAAAAGGGAAAAATACCTATTGGTGTGAACACCTCATTTAGAGTCAGTACCTTGTCACATTTGCAGCCTGCTCACTGTTCCATCTCCTCCCAGAGCTAAAAAGTCCAACTAAACTTCCTTCATAAGGATAGGCCATTTCTTCCAGTCCTCATAGTTTAAGACTAAATAATTTTCTCCTTTCGTTCCTATGCACACCTTTGAAGATGTTTATAGACTGAGATCATGTTGCTCCCAAGCTTTTGTTATTCCAGACTCCATAAATTTAGCTTCCTCCCTCTCTCACCTTATGCCTCATGGTCTTCGATATGGTCTTTTATATGAGCTTTGTTTCCTCATTTTGTATGCATGTCTTCTGTTCTTTCCAAACAGTGGGGAAACATGGTCCCAAACTATTATTCTGATGGTTTTTTTCTGTTATGACATTCTGTTTTCTCATTCTTTAATTCAATTTATTATAAATAATTATTATTGTGTTCTTCTTTTTTAAAAACCAGCATATAGCTGATGACAAACTTTCTAAAGACGTCTTCAATTATACAATGTAATGTGTATGAATCAGAACTCTTCAAGTCTCCATTTTTTAATTTGATCATCTATAATGAAGTTCTCAGTTATGAATTCTTCTAAAATCTTTGTGCTGATAGGTTCTTCCAGCAAAAATTCCAAAGCTCCTTTCTAGTTCCTGCTTCTGTATTCATGTCACTAAGTCTTAAAAAAAGGTGAACAAATGAAGTTATTAGGATCTTTGTGAAGGCAATCAGGTACAAATATTTCATCTTTATTACACAGAAAACTACACTCATTCATCTAATGATCTCTTCTACCTTTAAATTCAGTAAAAAGCGTCAAATCTCTTGTATGAACACTCTCATAGTGAATTTAACAGTTCAGACAGAATTTTTAAGCTTCAAAGGTTACAATAGAAAAGGTTGGCCTTCCTCTTGGTTGTTTAATGGAGTGAGAAGTTGATGAATCTCTGACAGCTTCAAGGTCTTAAAAATTTAACTCAAATAATGATATTCTGTTTTTATAATATTGCTTACTCTTTCCTGAAATCTTACTGTCAGACTAAGAAAAGCTGATTTGATACAAGAGTTGTGAGGGTTTCCAAACAAATATAGGCAGAAAACCTTAATTAAAAAGAATTTAATATTGGGGAAGTGTATTATTAGTATTACAGCTAATAGCTTTGGTTTTAAAAATATTCTTTGGAAACTTAATAAATTTGGAAAAAGAATTCTCTAAAAATTCTTATTTATGAGATACAGGGGTATCACAACCTGAGGTTAAAACTGTGTGAATTAGACTAGAATTTCATATTTCTTTTCTGTGACATCTGACAAACTGTGAACAACCCAAGTGTTTACAGTAAAAGATTGTGTTCCCTGCTGATAAAAATGATTACTTAATGATAAATGGGCTGAGATTTAAAATACATGAAGCACCACCTCACAAGCGTAATGCATAAATGTGATGAGAAATGTCCTCCTATGTGAGGAATAGTCCAGCAGGTCCCACCATAATACCCATAAAATTAATTCTGATACCTATAAAATCAATTTTCAGACTCTTCCTGTACATCAACAAACTAAAATGAAGCCAATTTTATAGCATAATGGAGAGATTAGAGTGGATAGGTAAAAAAGGAGTGTATGGCACATTTAGGTTCTCCTGTCAACACTTCATGTCAGGAATCTTTTAGAAATATCTGGGTCATTTTATCTGTGACCCTTAAAAAATTGGGAGTTAATTTAATAGAGACAGGAAACACTATTATTGCTATTTGTTCATGTAAATATGATGCTGTTCAACTATGACAAATCATAGTAAAGAAATTAAAATCACAGGATAATAGAGTGGTTTGGTTGGCAGGGACCTTAAGGACCAACTGGTTACAACCAGCTGCCATGGACAGGGACAACTTCTGCTAGATCAGGCTCAGAGCCCTGTCCAACCTGGCCTTGGCTTCCAGGGATGGGGCAGACACAGTTTCTCTGGGCAACCTGTGCCAAGGCCTCACCACCCTCCTAGGGAAGAATTTATTTTAAGTAAAAAACTTCATTTATACTCTTTTTTCAAGCGCTTCAAGTCTGCTATATTGATTTGAATAGAAAAATCAGCTCAGGTCATTGCCCAAAAATGTAATAATATGTTGTAGGGTCAGTCTTGGACCCGTTTGGATCTTCAAGGAATACCCAATATGAGTATTGATGGGAATAACACAGCACTGTAGAACAAGGAGCATAAAGCAAGCACTGAATGTCTGGTCAAATACAGAACACTGCTGATCTGATTAAACCAGTCATTTGTTTATGGGATTTCATTTTATTTTTATGGTAAATGGTGATAGATGGCTTGTCAGGTTGGTAAGGTTACTTTTCTAACTTTATTTTATCCATAATATATTCCAGCAGTTTAGAATATGACTGAGAACTTCAAAGTGTAAACCCCTTGGAAGACAGTGAAGGGTGAAAACCTGTGGGAAAGTGCTTCCTGAATGAAGCCCATGGTGGGGACTCAGGAGACCTGGTGCTTTTCTACTTCTCATACAGTTCTCTGTGACTCTCAGAATGACTTTATCTGTAAACCAAGTATCCATTCACAAATGGAAACAATAATCCTCACATCAGTCAGACCCTTCTTCCTTTCCTCTTATTATTAAAAAATATTAGGGCAGGGCTGTATTTCAATAAGTGCTTGTACCTTATCCATTAATGAGACTTCTGTCATGCAAGTACAAATTAATAAATACATTCACCATAGCTTTCTGGAAGGGATCTTAATTACAACATTTTTTGGAACCTCCGTGTTTCTCATCAGTGCAAGTATAATCAAGCCTTAAGGACAGGAAAAAAGAAAGAAAATAAGGGCACTTTAGAAACAGGCATTGAAAACTGTAAGTAGTGTTAGAGAAAGGCAGCTTTACTTAGGAAACTCGAGTGAAAAGAAGCTCTGTGACAAGAAAAGGACTTTATCAGGATCCTTTTTTTTCTTTTTCCTTTTTTGGTGGCACTTTTTCTTAAGAGCTTAATTAACAGGTTGATTAGAAGGAAGGAATTTGTGTTCATAAATGGCACTTATAAAAGTCATCTTTTCCTTCTTGGTCTCTGAATGAAAGATGGTCTCTGACGCCAGCTTAACTATGAGTAATTAAAGAAAAGAGCAAAATATACTACTTGGTAATGGAATCATTATAGTCTACAGAACACACATATAAAATCAACTGAAATTTATTTCTTATGCTCAACAAACCCAAGTTTTTATGGACTATAACTTTGCATGGAAGCAGAAATATTTTTATTAATTGTGAAAATGGCATATTAATACTCCATAGAGCAGTGTTATCATCAATGCTCAGGAGTCAACAATGACGTGCAGTTGCTCTTTAGCAATGTGCAGTCTTCTGTAAGGGACTCTTTAAGAGACTTTCAGCCTCAATATGGGATGTGCTTACTGCTGTTAGTTACATACCTATTTTTTTCTGCCTTAAACCAGTGCAGGCAGGTTAGGAAACAGCAGAGCCTCTGATGTGAGGAACACAAGTGCCTCCTTAGAACATGTACAATGTGTTCGGCAGACTTGGAACAAAGTCTGAGCTTCTGAGATTAACAGTGACTCAGCCAGAGCAGCCCAGATCACTGCAAATTCATCAAAGTTGCAGAACACAGAAACATGTAACTTCTTCTGCATCCACACACTGTTATCTCCACATTCAGTTCAAGACACCGAGAGGAAAACATCCTTTTCTCTCCTGCTGTGCAGCTCACAGCTGCTTTTTCTTTAAATATGTGCTCATACACCAGAGGAGATGGTCATGATGATTTCAGTGACATCAATGAAAACTACCACATCCAAGTCCAAAATCTAGTTTGGATTGATAGACAGACTTTTATTTTGATTTATGGTTGATGCTTTATCATTACCTTACTGTTTTCTTTTACTTAATGAGTTTGGTGAGTCAGTGGATTTTTTTCCCTGCTTGGAACAACGTGATATCACTAGAGACCTTGATCTGCTTTTTCTTCATCTTCTCGTTTCTCTGCTTTCTGATGTCCTGTTCTTGTGTGAACTGCTGGGTTTTTTCACTTTTCTCTCACCATTATTTGTCTTGTATATTGTCTTATCCTCCGTATTTCTTAATCTTCCTCTTTCCCTTTCTCATCTTTAAATGGTGTCTGTAATGCTGTTCAGTTCTTATCCTGCTCCCCACTGTGTTAAAATTCCCACTTCTTAGGAGAACAATGTCCTCCTTCTGTTGATTTCATGTACACAGGAGAGAGACCCTACTTTCTGACCAGTACAGACACTGCCTTCTCCTGCTGGGGAGCAGCTGCTGTAGCATCACATTAGATACCACAACCTTCCTGAGTCTGCCCAGTGGTGGGCACGCAACAGAAGTTTTTCTTTCATTCTTTGGGGAGTCCAAAGACAACTTTATCAGCTGAAGCAGGACAAGAATAAAAATGGGGTCTGCCCAGGTTGTATCCCTCTTCTGATTTAATTTATGAGAATGTGTTGTCTCTCTTGCTAAGTCTTGTTTCTGAGTCTGCAGGTTGGTGAGATGAAGAATCACCGTGGTGGTTTATGACAATCCTGTCATTCACAATGTGGACAACTCAGAAATTAAATGCCCTCTTTTTTGGCATTTTTTTCTTCCTGGAAAAGTTTCAGCATTTAGATTTTCCTGTTTTGACATATCTCTGCATACTTACAGAATTTGGAAAAGAAAAGAGGCAGCTGGCAGCAAGAGAAGAGATTAGGGACTAACAAGGGAAGCTGCTGGAAGGTGCTGGAAGAGCTGGCCAACGTGACTGGGAGAAAGCTCCCCCTCATACATGAAAAAAACAGCAATCAGAGGAGGAGAAAACACTAATGTTGCACTTATTTTACTTAAATAGTCAAGAAAGAAATGTGAAAGAGAAGAAGGTAATTGAAAATAGTGAACAGTTACCAAGGACAGCTCAGGCTTGGCTATCCTAATCTCCTGATAGGGTAAAATGACTGGTCATATGGATAAGAAGCTTCATGTCATGTCTATATGCATGTGTGTGTGCATGTGTTTTATCACTGTATTTGTAGTCCTATGCACCTTAGATAAATGTGAAGTCACATGCTGGAAGATGAGTTAGATAGCAGTTTTATTTAGGTTAACTTTGAAGGCTTATTTGCTTTGTTATATTTATTTTGTTTGTTGATCCTTAGGGCTGGCTGGTGTTCTTATAAATATGATTTCTTCCATAAAGCCTTTACTAAAATGTTAGTCAAAGTGTAGCTTATGAAAACAGTGACCAACAGCTGAATGGGTTAAAATGGAGACATCAACAGAGCAAGGAGAACAAGAGAGGGAGAGAAAAACAGATATGTATTTATGGGATATCAGAGGTTTCTGTGATCATGAAATAGATCTTTGTGAACTTCCAAGCAAAATGAGGGATGTAACGTTACTACAGAATTGTACTGATCAGTGTATATAGGAGAAGTCAGAAATTTTTTATATTCTGAATTGATATAGCAGACATAGTTTTCTATCAACGGGTTCTTACATGTGTATACAGGTACATGGACATGTTATACCTAATAACATGTTAGGGATGTGCCTTATCATGAAACTGGTTGAATTTGTGTTTCCTAAACAGACCACTTTGTATTATATGATGAGCACTCACATCTCCACGTGTGCTCGAGTGGCAGAAAAAGCCAACACCTGATGAGTACAATGGCAGCTACTGACAGTGACATGGCCTCTCTTAACCTCTCAAATGCTGTCTGTCCCTAGAAATAATCATTGGTCCTCAGGCCAAGTGTAGGAGGATATTTCTACTCTCATGGCTTGGGGTCAGCCTCTGTAGAGGTGACTGACTCTTTCATTCGACAAAGCACTGCATTGGCTGAGTTTCCTATGGGCTCCATGGTTATCATGAGAAAATGTAATCTGAAGTGCCAAGGTAATACAAATTGTGTGCTGCAAAGTGCTTTCATGTGTGACATCAAGGCCGTGCTGTAGCTGGAGGGCACAGGGGTCATTCTAGGGCATAAATCTGAGCAGATTTTGGAGACAACCTAAGTTGTTATAGTCTATATCCATACTCCTCCTGGAACAGAATGTGTAGAAAACTGTTTTGTCTGCTGGGTCTAGATTTACTCTTGGAGAAAATTAGGTGATTTCCCAAGAAAATTAGCATGTACATCAGCCAGGTGATCAGGAGACCAGAATTCAAGAATGAAATGGTGTTTCCTCAGTCACAGTGCACATGCAGCTGTGAGGATACCTTTCAGAGGAAATCAAATTTGAATCTTGTTCCACTTTTCTATTACAGCTTTTTCTATTACTTTCTTTCAGTTTCAAGCCATTCACCTTTTTTCCTATCACTCCAGGCTCTTGTGAAAATTATCTCTTCACCTTTCTTCTTGGGCTGGAAGTTACTGGAAGACCACAAATAGGTCACCCCAAAGTCATCTCTTCTCTTCTCTTCTCTCCTCTTCTCTTCTCTTCTCTTCTCTTCTCTTCTCTTCTCTTCTCTTCTCTTCTCTTCTCTTCTCTTCTCTTCTCTTCTCTTCTCTTCTCTTCTCTTCTCTTCTCTTCTCTTCTCTTCTCTTCTCTTCTTCTCTTCTCTTCGTTGAACAATCCCAATTGCCTCAGCTTTTCCTCATCCCTCTGATCCTTCTGATCATCTTGGTGGTCTCCTCTGGACTTGCTCCAACAGCTTCATGTCTTTCCTGTGCTGGGGACTCCAGGTCTGGAGGCAGCTCTGCAAGTGAGGTCTCACCTCATCAGGACAGAGGGGCAGAATCCCCCTCCTTGACCTGCTGCCCACACTGTGGAGGTTCAAACTGGGATACATTTGGCTTCCTGGGCTGGAAGTGTCCATGGCCAGCTCCTGTGCAGCCTCTCATCCACCAGCACCCTCAATCCTCACTCAAAAGTGAGTAGAATATCATTTACCTGCAGCGCTTATTAAAGCATAGCCAGATATTCTCAGCTGTGTCACCCAAGTCATGCCCTTGTCAGGTCCTGAAAAGACAGAATGCCACGCTGTTGTCATGGCACTACAGGGCAGTATCCAGAAACGTGGCTGAATGAAGAAATGCAAATCTAAATGTTCATGCACGACTAGTTACATATTTCTGTAGTTTGTTGCTGAAGTAAATTAGTTGCTAATTTAGGAAGGGAAGTGCTATAGGTGGGTTTTCTGCTCTGCATGTTATGAATTATGGATTGATAGTTCTTACAGAGCCTCACCCTTGACCACGTTTTTATTTAATTGGAATTCCCCACAGGTGTGACTGCAGGCAGTGTAGCCTGTGGGACCAAGATGAAGTGAAAAATTTAATTATGACTTAATGTGACCACACTGTAAGTTTCTACATGTGTCAGACAGCCTGTTTCCTTCCTTACAGCTTCTGGTACTTTTAAAGCTTTCTAGATTGTCTTTGTGTTGCTGCAGAATATAGTAAAAAATTTATATCCTAACAAAGAAAAGAGGAAGCATTTCATTGACAGTAGCAGTGAACCTGGCCTATATTGATTCAGTGGCACTTAGTATTTAGATAATAATTTCTTTAAGAGACTTTGATGTAGTTTACATAGGAAATATGTAACAGAATCCTTAATTAATAGTTGATGAAATGAGGTGCCCGAAGGCTTGTAACACTTGTTCATAATAAGGGGGGGGAAAAAAGAGCCCTCATTTAATTTCTCTTGATCCCTAGTCCCTGCTCACTGGGATGTGCTGTGTGTAATATAATTCTTTTAAACCATGCTTTAGAGTACAGTATATTATACATAAAACCAGAGACATTTATATTAATAAACATGTTTTTATTCTCTATTTTTCTGAGTATCATTACATTCATTATTAATATATTTCCACTAATTTTCCTTATACACACAGATGTCTAATTGGTCATGTTACTGTGTTGACACACTATCAAATCAGCAAATTATTGTAAGACAGTACAAAGCATCATCTGGTGATAAGGATTTTTCTATTTCCTTTCTTGTCACAATCCTTTCTGGCAGATATTATTAAATCATCATTCATTTTACACAAGTTTTTCCATGTACAAATCACATATCCAATTTGTGAGAAAGCAATGTTTGTATAGCTGTTCCCAGGAATGGGAGTATTTGGATTGATAGGATGGATTAACTCCATACTAAAATAAAGGTATGAAATAGGCAGCTACATAATTTGATAGCTGAAGCTTGATCCAAATAATTCTATATGTTAATGGTGATATTATAATCACATATATATGGCCCTATTCAACAGCATTAGCAACATATCAAAATCATAGAGGGTAGCAGTCCTTTGAGAAGAATCTCATCCTCATATTAAACTAGGGTGAATTTCCCTCAGGGAGAGCATATCTTTTTCCCTGGATTGTAGAAAGAGCCTGAGAAAAAAAGCAAAGCCTGAGATAAAAGCAAAACTTCAAATGGTCAGAGATGAACACCAGTGTCTAGAATACAAAGGTAAACTCTGGAGTAAAAATATAAAATGTTTCCTCACTGTCTTTATATGAGTTGTTACATCCTGAGGGCCATATTAAAACTTTACACACAGGTCTCAACTCACTTTCAGTCTTATTTACAATTTCCACAGATATATTCTTTTTTTTCCTCCACAATTTTTTCCAAGGCAAAATTTACGGATTTTGTGTATTTTCTCAGACTTCTGGACATCAACCCTACCAGACACTGTGATCAGACTGCAGGAATTGAATTTGTGAGCCCAAAAGAAACAGAACTTCCAAATATTCCTTACCAAAGGTTAGCTAAAGTGGTAGTGCTGTAGGATTTTGAATTAACTTTGTTCCTTCTAGAGTGGGAACTAGAAAAAGCAGATATGTCGTCGATCCAGGCTGACATACCTTCACTTTTTGCTGCTCCTGCAGGAAGCTAAGTTGAGTGCACGTCAGAGCAAAGCTGTTTTTTCTTTCAGCTATACATCCAAGATCACTTCCCCAGTCACCTCCTCTATCATAATACACAGATTAATACTCTGGATATCCATGAAAAATGACTACTCTGAGCCTCCTACAGTGGGTCTTTCAGCATCCCAGAATTCTCTGCCATAAGAAAATCCTTTGATATCTGCCCAGATGTGAAATACCTGCCTTACTATTTCCACAAATCTCTCCTTTTGTTTTTCTTTCCCTTTTTTCTTTTTCTTCCCTTTTGTTTGTTCTTTATTAGACCTGTTGGGTTTGATTCTGTCTCATATGTTCAGCTGAACAGAAACTGTTTGTGAGGTACTCCCCAGGGGTTAATCTATGCATTGTTCCACAATATTTGCATTCTCTGAGCCCTTTTCACCCTTTGTTTCTAAGTCATCAGTGTTTCTTTTGGGAATTTTGGGTCACAGTGACAACACAACAGCTGCCTTTGGAGTCTGTGGAAAGATTCCTGGCCAAAATGTTCAGGCAGATGATGCTTCACAGGTAAACAGGCCATATTTTTGTTGGCTTTATCTTTTGTGAATTGTTCATAGAAATAAAATAACAACAAGCAACATATAGATGGGAAGAGAAAAATAAAAGTGTCTTGTTATATGAACACATCTCCTCTTGGATTTTGTCTGTAGTTACAATAGGTGTAGGTTAAATAAGGCTGGCCCAAGGTTGTGTAAGGTCTGTCTGGTTAAGCTCATATATTTACTTTTATCTCAGAAGGAGCCTTAACTAAACTGTGGAATACAGGCTCTTCTCTTTCCACTCACATACTGTGGAATTTAGCCAAGAATGGGCTTCTCTGTGGCTGGGAGCCAGTTTCCCAGTTTCCTAAAACTAGTTCCTTCCTGAAGGATTATCACAGCTACATGGAGGAAGCTTACTTCGTACAAAGGGAGCAGAGAGATTCAAATCCCTAATCCTGTGTTAGCCCACGACTGGGTGGCAGGGACAACATGGATGTGCCTAAGCTTCCATGAAATCTCAGTATTTGCAGCCTTACACCAGATTGAACAGAGAGGCTGAGTGCCACATACAGTGTCATGTTAATGTGGCTGATGATGTCAGGCCCAGGTTGCCTGTTGCAGTCATGTACTTGGTGAAAGTGCCTGTTTGAGCATCTGGAAGCTTGGGAACTTCTCTCTCATGCAGCACAGAAATGTCTTTTGATACTTTGCATTTCACTTGACATGAATAGTGTGTCTTCTGAATGCACAAGGTTTCTCTTAGAAACTGCCTTCTTGCATGATATGTGACATTCTGCTTGAAGTATAAGATTAACTCTGAGACAAATTTTCTGGCCCAAGTGGTCCTTTTTATTTATAATACAGGTCCAAATCAGTCCTTCTTAGAAAGTCTGTAGTGTCCTTTTTCACTTCCCTGCCCAAAACACTATTGAACAGTATTTAGATGGTATTCCAATCCCTCGCCCTTTTTATATTCAACAGTAGTGTATATAGTACCACTGTATCTGCTTTTTTCAGAATCTTTATGATTTTACAGGTTCACCAGAGAACCCAAGTAGCAAGTTGTAAGAGTCGGTCAGAAGATGGATATTGTCCCAATGTTGTCATCAGGGACTTGGACGTTTTCAGGTCCCCCAAAACCTGAGTTAAGGCCTTGACCGAAGTTTGCAAAGCCATCCTGCCTGAGACAGAGCAGCTGCCAGGTGCTGCTCCCTGGACTGAGACTGGAATGTAGTTCCTATAGAAGCCAGGGTGTGGATACCCTGGAACAATGGTGCAGCTGAAAGTGTACTGTACCCCTTTCTCTGATAAGGAGGAAGGGAACGATACACCTCGAGTCGTACCCCACAAACGGAACGATACATCTTGGACTCATTCTCTGGAGCCGAGGAGCCATGACGGATGCAAAAGCTGTCCCTTGGCAAAAGGCCACTCGACTGACTGACACTCCTCTTGGGACATATAAAAGAAGGCCTCTCACCAACAGACAGAGAGGAATTACCCCCCCACTGAAGGAAACTACGACAGTCTGTAGGGACGCCTCGAGGACTTGTCGTGTGGTGGTAGCTATATACCCTTCTGTCTGTCTGTCTGTCTCTCTCTCTCTCTCTCTTTCTCTTGCTTTGCTTTTCCCTACCTCATTTTTCATCTATTGTGCTGCCGCTTTTCGGGCACATAATAAAGTTTTGCTGTTTGATCCAAGCTAAAGTGTTTTTGCACTCTGAGATCACAAACCATGGTAACAAACCATCATGCGTCCTGCCAAATTCGAGTGGACCATGACACAAGTGACTAGCAATGAGCATAAGTAGGTGAGAATACCTTACACTATATTTGAAATTAGGATTAATTTTTTCTAAAGAAGTCCTTTTAATGATAGTTCCTACCATGCAAAATATGGTTCTATTGGTAAGTTGTCTTTGCTTATTAATATTTTTGGTATGTGAACCACCTTTATTGTTTAAAACATTATTTTCTGTCATTGTACCTGATAATTAGAACGGGAAATTTAGTTGGACCCATATTCAAATTAAAAGTGAACATTTTTAATCCTTGGAACAAGCTACCAGGTTAAACAGCAGATTCTCAATGTCCTGATAGTCTTTATATTCAGGTTTTATTGTGTTCAGGAATACATTTTAGATGCACCCAAAAAATGCTTCTTCACTGAGTTCAAAAGAATCCCAAGGGTGAAACACAGGTGTTTGTAATATATAAGCCATCAAAATAAATTATACAATTATTTCCTATGGCCCTGGAAGCACAAGAACTACTGCAACTACATGTATGTCTTTTCCAAATGTTTTCATACAGGATTATGTGGCTATAAATTGGTAATAAAACATTCTGATCTCCTGTTGGGTTTTTTTGCATAATTCAACTTCATGCTCTGATTCTTCATAATTCTCCTCAAAACGTCCTTTTGCAACAAAGTATTAAAACCTTAAATCAGATATATGTTTTAAATGTATTTTAATATTTATCTCATCACATATCCCTGTTGCTATTCATCATACACAATGACACATTTCCACAGTTTAGCAACGTACTTAAGAATGTGTTGAACTTGAAAAACTCCAAGGGTCCCTGAATAGATGATCATGAACTTGAATTTCATGCAGAATCAGGATCATAATCATGTTTACATTAAATGGAGTTATGCTCTCACCTATTCTGCTCTATATGCATTAATCATCCATGAAATCTTTCCATTTTCCTCAGAATATGCTTGCATATAAGTGTCTTGAATCATTCAAAAGATGTTGCTCTCACTGCTTCCTCATAAATTCAAGGTAATTTCTTTGATCAGTAATAGCTTCTTCATACAGTTCCTGCCTTCTGTTTAATCAAGATTGATTACATTTGCAAAGGGGCTTCTAGACTGACCAATTTCTTTTCATACCACTTACAGTATTTTCATGTTTTTAAACTCAGTCCTTATCACTCATCTGCATTTACAAGTATTCACCTCATGTGTGCTGCATAGGTCCTGACTGGAAAATGTTGCAGCAATTCCAGCTTGTATGCATAAAACACACATTTTTGTGTATATTTTGAATTTTGCCACGTATTTGATAGCTAAAGGATTATAAGTTGCTTTGTGGAAACTTCTCTGGTAAAAAACATCTCTTTTTGAGGGTTCACATGAGAAGCATATTGTGTTGAATGCTTTACGTTCACAAAGTATTTAATAAATCAAAATTAAAATTGAGAGTGACTAATTGAAGTCACCAGATTAATCAGCTGTGATTTGGAAATGCTCTTGATGGAAATGTACATGTGAACATGACCTTTGATGTTTGCTGTAATATATATATAGATAGATACATATTTGAAAGCAGCAAGAATTAGATCATTTGGGGAAGCGATTGAACAGTCCTTCTCTAGACATCTGTCTCTCAAGTATTAAGTCCTACACGTCACCAAGAGAAGCCATATAAACAAATGCATAAATTGGATGGAATATTCCTTTTCCACAAGTAAAATAACTCCAAGTGCCTCCTTGATAGTTATTTATAGTGAGCTCCCCACCACTTCTACTTTTGCGTTAACAGAAGAAAAAATAGAAATTAGTAATCACCCTCTTCAGTTGGGGTTAAGAGTTAGCTCAGAGAATACGACTTCTAACAAAATCTATTTGACTGCAAGTCAAAAGGAATAGAATTTGATGTTGCTTAAAAATTACTACAAGCCTTGTTACTTTCTGCTTCTTATACAAGATGGCCTCATTAAATTCACTGTCACAAAGATGCATGGCATACAATTCATAACTATATAAAATATTTATGTGCAGAATGTCTTCTCTTCCTCTCCTTTTAATTGGAGGTACTTAGCTAAACATCTATATATCTGTGCCTATGTGTATCACAGTGCTTCTCCTAGCCCACTTTTGTGGAACTGGAATGATAGTTCCTGTCCTATTCCAGTAGTTTTGATCAGCAAAAACACGAGCGTGTCTGTAGAAACCTCACAGTGTCTTTCCTGTTGCCTGAGAACTGACTTCTTTGTTCCTCAAGGAAGATCATTGTAAAATATTCAGTGCTACCTCTGTGCAACACAGGATTTTTGGTAGCCACAATGTTAAGACACAGAAAACATTGAGCCAGCCTGAGACGAAATCATCAGGTCTGTTTTCATCTCATTTCATCTTTCGGTGTAACTAAGGTAACAAAATTTACCTATAAGAATGTTAATTTTAACTTTCAGCTGGGAAGAGGATTTGGGTGCCATTAATTGATGTTTTGAGAGACACTTATATATGGTCGTGTTCTTTTTGATACCCTCAGGCTCTGGAGAGACACTTTTAGAGAGACTTTTAAGTTGAGTTGAAACAATAACCATCATCAAAAATAGAGTGGAAGGTGTTTTTGAGATTTTAAGCTCAGTGCCAGAAACTAAGTTCTTTATTTGGAAGAAGGCAGTATTGGTTCAAGTAAAGGTTAAGGAGCTCTTAGTGCAGCTCATGTTTTTCATACAGATGCCTGAAATTTCCTTAGTAAACTTAACAATTCTGTACCTCAATATTCCTCTATAAAGTGTTTACTGGTGAAAAATCTATGCACGCATGTAATATTTACATAGAATATATGTTTATAGAATATATGTTCGTATATGCAAATGAATAGATGCCAATCACAGGCTATAGCACAGGTGCTGGAACTCAGTGGCTGAATGCATCTTGCTGTGCATTGTTCCACATGTTTCATGTTATTGTACAAAACACACGTTGGAACAAGGGGAGTTCTTGCTTGACAGGGAGGAAAACATTCCTCACCTTGAAGATTTCACACTGGAAAAGGGCCCCAAAAATTCACAGCTTGCAGGTTTTGGGTTTGGACTTGGGCATTTCTTGTCTGACTGGATAAGTGGTTCCACTTCGGAAGAAGTAGTGTTGTGCCTGCACTGAAAACAGTCTCGTTCTAATTAATGAAAATTCTCTGTTTCACGTCTTTAAAGTAAGCTGACTTCAGTGGACACAACACTTTACAGAGAAGAGCGTGAATCACAAAATCAGGATCAGAGGTCTTGGAGGTTTACTGCCTTCAGCATCAAAGTGTCCATGTAGCAAAGACTAAATAGGGATGCTCAAACTAATGGAAACAAGCTCTGTAGACAGTGCAAATGTGATATTTTTACCAATTAAGTATTTTAAATCATTTAAACATGTACTTCTATTTTATAAGGTGGGGAAACATGATAAAAAAAGCTAAACAAAAATAAATCCATTTTTTTGATTCCATATAAGATTTTTTATTAGCCTAAGTATCTAACTGGTGCTTCAGTTCAACAACAATTTCTATTTTAGCTAAATTTGAACTGAAAAATGAGTCACCATCCACACCCTCTAATCTGATATCTCTCCATGCGAGGACTGTTTCTAGAATTCATCTCTGTTTACTTCTCTGCTAGATCATCACCTGGTAGTGACTGTTACAGGTTTGCATGCCACAAGCTTTTCAATTCTGGTCTCATGTTATAGAATTTGAACCAGCTGCCTGTGACAATTAATTGTGAAACATTTCAAATATTTGTCTCTGCTCCAAGTAATAGCTATGGTAGTTGCAGGAAGAAAGTCAGTCTTGACCTTTTTAATAGATTACTCACAGTAGCAGGAGGAATGGGACATCTTCTAAACGGGTGACCTTAGATTTCACATTTGCACAATGTCACTAAAATATATGTGTTCCTTAAACGAAGGCGAAAATGTGGGGATTTAATAGCAATAGCATACATTTAAAGAACTTTTCAACTTCATCTAAATCTTGGCCAAATTACTTTCGAAGTCTGGACTTTAATAGTAAAAATATCATATGCTGCTACCCAAATTCAAAATACAACCCTAAGTTAAAAATTAAGTGAACTTGTACAAGACTGCAAAACTAATTAATATGCACTATAATATTTAAATCTGTATGTTTCCAGGATTGCATACCATTTGGGCTGGGAATGATTTGATACTCTCATGGTTGAGATAAAGTAGTCAAAAACATAAGCCTTTAGAATATAATTACTAGCAAGGCAGCTTCAAAATTTCTGGAAAAGACATCTGGGAAAACACACAGAAAGATGTAGATATAAATGCAATTTTCAATATAATATTCCTCTGTATCTAGGTGAAAATCGTGCTGATAAAACTAGAGGTAGTGGATGATGTGGGAAAATTACTCCAGGATGAGACAGTAAACAAATTGGAGCAACATATTTAAGCAGAAATATTCTAATTGCTTACTGCAGTTTTATGTTATTGGAAAGTGTCTGGTCATTTCAACACCAGACTTAGCACATAAAATTTTATTGGAGATTTTTATACAGCTGGTGTTAAAAAGGGAGAGAATTTATTGAAACCAATGAAGTATACTCCTCTGGATGGCTTTTTTCCCCCTCATATACACCACTTTTACATCATTGTAATTCCATGGATGGCAGCGGGGTTACTCTTGATTTCCACTGTGATGAAAAAAGGAAGACTTATGCCCCTTGCTTTCCTATTTATGTTTTTATATAGCTACAGAATTCTTGCTATTTTAAAGCAATGATGAAAAAGAACAGTGAAAGGATTGTGGTTTATTACTTTATTCTCACATTAAAACATTTTCACACTTTATGGACTTATTTGGGTTATTTTGAAGAGAGTTGAGTATCTAAACTGGATCTCTTCTGCTTTCTGATCTCCTTTGACTTTGAAAAGGGTCACTCCTAGAGTAAGAAAAAAAATTAATGTACATGTTTTAGCACAGTGCTGAAAAAGCAAAATATCTCCTTTAAGCTGTGGATGGTTTAGTTGCTTGGAAGTATTTCTTTATATTTATATATATATATATATATATACATATATATAACTGAATTAATTTATTTTTGCCTTAGTATTAAGCTGTGATACTTAACAACTGTGATATTTAACCACAGGCAGTCAGAAACCTTGTTGGATGCACTTCACTCCTAAGAGAGAAGAAGAAACAGGTTTATTGATATAAAACAGCAATTTAACAAAGCCTAATAGTAAATGTCACAGTGTTTTAGCAAGATATGATGGCAAGGGACACTTGATTATTTACTGCACAGAGTAATGCTGAGACAAAATGCTCAGGGAGACCCTGCCACTGAGTCATGAGGACCAGAAAGGACCCTCTCGCTCTCTAAACATCTTCTTAGAGGGAAGTCCAGGTGCAGCTGGATCCAGACTTCATCTCAGACCTGGCCAGCTGTTTGTATCTAAGGAACTGTATGTACAAAATCAATCCTTTATATTACTTAGCTATGACTTCAAAGGTAACACAGTGTTAATCACTTACCAAGAATCTGTTGCCATCTGTACCTTGAGAGGCACCCCTACTCCAGGGGTGATCCTGGTGTGCATCCCACTGCTGTGCAGGAGAGACCGATGGGCCCTTGTCAGATTTTATGGAGTAAAACTGATTAAGCCTTTAAACTTATATCCAAGTGCCATAGTTCACCTGCAGCAAATGGCTAAATAGGTGGACTGGAAAGTATCAGCAAATGTCAGGCAATTGCTTGGCTCTGTGCCACTGATTTGAAACTGTCAGTGTTGTCCTATAAAGGGCCTGTTGTAACTCCAGTGAAAAAAGTGAATGTCAGAATGTGCTGAGGTCTTTCTCTCCCAGGCCCTCCACTCTCCACACCACCCTCCTATTTCTTCAGGGTTCATTGCTTTTGGGTCAGGAACTGGGATACTTCCAGCAAATATACTGCTGGCCAAGCTCTTGCCCCTTAGACTGTTTTCTTCTCTTTTCCCAACACACTTTTCTAGCCACTGAACTAGAAACCCTTACAGGAAAATAATTACTTTGTCTCCCATTTTTTGATGCTTTATTGCTGAATACGAAGAGCTATGGCCAGAAACAACATATATAATGCCCATCAGAAAAAATGCCCAACCAACTGCAATCTGTGAATCCTTCCCCTCTCCTCCTCTCTCTCCCTGTCACCCTCCTTCTTCCCTTCTTTCTTTTCCATTTATAATTTTCCATTAATTTTACCTACTTCTAAAATTTATATGGGATCCAATATTAAGAGATGTGCCATTTGCTGGGAAGGCAGAGCCAAACCATTCAGAGACTTGGTTACAAGCCCAGACTTTTCCATGGCCTGTTGGAGGTATATTTTCTCTGTGTTTCATGAACAATCCTGAATGGCGAAAGTTCTGAAATAATTTTTTGAAACTTCTTTTAATCCTTGCATTCTCTACTCCTTCTCCTTTCCAAACATTTCGTGGAGCTGAAAAGACCTCTCATCTTGTTCTGAACTAAAAACTAAAGGATGACTGACATAAAAAGCCTTACTTATCATTGTCCTAAGTCACCGTTTTCCCATCAGTCATCCTCCCTTATCAACATCTTATCAAAAAGATGTTCTGCGCTGAATTTCTTATGTGCAATTATTTTTCATAGGTGGCCACACTAGTATTTCTTCAAATGAAATTTCTTCAAATGCCTGTGCTTATTTTAAGGTGACTCCACATTCCTGTGGCACTGATTTCCCTGCAATGACTGGGAAAAATTACATTCACATTCCAGCATTGCAGAGGACAAACAAATGCCTTTTTGCTGCGCTCCTTTCGAAATTCAGCCTCTCCCACTCTGCTTGAATAATGGGTGAAGCTGTGCAAAGTCAGTGATTCTGCAAAGCAGCAGTCACTGGTGTGTTGTACATCAAAAGTACAACAAGGAATAGCTTCCCTGTCTGAACCAGACTCCAGGCTTTATCTCCTCTTTGTTTATGGTCATGAAGGACCCAACATTCAAATCCTGGATTCTCAGTACCCAGATAAAGACAAGACTTATTTCATTTTTCTTCCCTCTGCTCACATAATATAATGTAAAAGAATAGTGTCATCCATTTGGATTTATAAATTCTTCTACAATACCAGATTATCATATTTATCAGAGTAATATTTCATATTTATAGCTCTATCAGTGAATGTTCAGCAGCAGCAGTGGGGAAGCCCAGTCCTCCCCATACTGAGGGCTGCATTAGCAATTTGTGAAGAGCACAAGGCCTGCACAGAATTTGCATATTACATGTATATTACATATCTAATTAAAACAAACAGGCATAACTATGATATTTGCTTCTACTCCTGCTTTCCTGACAGCTGAAGGTTAACTCTTAGGGTTTCCCAGTTTTTCTCCTCCCCTCCCCTGCTTTTTGTGTACAAGCTCTCAAAAACAAAGGTACAATTTGGAGAATGGGAGGAGGCAAATGATTATGTTCTGAGATGAAAACTTAGATCCTGTTGCTCAGTCATTTGGTGAATTTTGACAATTCACCTGACCTACCTCTAAGAATGTGAAAGGTCTTTGATCCTGCGGCTATCTCAAGCCAAATTCACCCAACTGTATGTGTAGTTTTAAAATTATATTTATTGATCAAAAAGGCAAATTGTGGTGAATTTGTTACTCCTAGATTTTGTGTCTCCACATGTCAAATTCATTTCTGCCTTGAGTTCTCCTGCTATCCTCACTGAATTTGCTGCCCTTAAGATGCAATATGACACTAAAATGCAGCTTTAAGTAACGGAACATTTGAAAGGAGGAAAAGAATCCAAAGCAGTTCTGATCTGCTCTGGACACCCACATTCAGAGTGGATAAATCATTCTCTGGAGATGTCTGACTTTCTCTACCATAGTTATAACACTAATACTAGATTGGGTAAATGGATTAGAGTTACTAATCTGTAGGAACAACTTCTGACTCAGGAAGTCTCTGGGTCAGAAGCAGTTGGCACCGGACAGCACACAGTGACTTGGTGTGTTTCCTTGCAGTGATCCCTATCAAGAATCTGGCTTTGGACATGTAGAAGAGACCATCTTGCCCCTATAAATTTGAGATGGCAGAAATTTTCAGATAAAATTTGGCATTTAGCTGGGAATCCCAGAAGAGTGAACTAGTTTCGGCCAAACTGGTTCTACCAGGAACCAAACTTTTTTCTTGACTGTGAGTTTCACTGGAATGGCTTGGATGAGAATAGGAAAATAATATTTAAGACTTGTCTGCCAAAAGGCTTGTACTTGTGAGGTTCAAATCTCCTTGGAAGTGATCTGCATCTCAATCAAATTCTGCACTAAGTGTGAAGTAGCTGTAGTAAGTGTGCTATGCACTGCACATTGAAATGGCAATCCGTGACTGCTACGCTATAAAATTTCCATCTTTTCCTGGGAAATTCCATGTTTAACTAGCCTTTTTTAGTCAAGTGACATTCTTTACTCTCACATTTAAATAACCAGAAACCATATTGCAAATGATATGCTGCTACATTACAAATATTATTCATCTACAATGATACAATTCACAAATCATCATTACTGCACTGCATTGTGGGGCTGCTTGTTATGATGTTGCACTGCACCCTTAACACTTACCTATACATCTGGCTGTCCCCTATGAAGAGAAAAATATTTCACGAGATATTCTCCTGAACATGTTGCCTGATCAAATTTAATCACAACTATGACCCCATGGTCCTCCTCCTGCCTCCATTAGCACTCCCTCATTTCAGACTGCCAGGAACTATCCTCAGTAATGATTCTCTTTGAAAGGTGTATGTTATGCAGCATCATTACGTCCTTAGTAATATCATGTTTTCCTGTAAGTTGTCTCTCTGCATGCAAGTCTTTGCCCATTTATTTCTGTTCATCACTGTACCTACAATTAGCAACAACCTTCCTTCTTCCATGTAGTGCTTCCATCTGCCCTCCATTATGTGATTTTAATCCCTGATGGCATTGCAATGAATGCTTAAAATTTAACTTCTGAATGTTGTGTGTGTAAATATATCCATACTCCCTATTTCTCTGCCTAAAAAACATCTGCTTCCCCTCCTTCCTCCCACTGTCCTACAGCTGCATTAAACAAAACTGTAAATGTGGCTTCAGTGGTGCATCTGTATTTGCACACTGGACTGGTCAACAGAGCTGGGAGTTGATAAAAAAATCTGGCTGGGTCTGAACAAAACTCTCAGCTGTGATCAGTAGCTGTGGATATCAATGAATAAGTTAACTATGTTTAGTCAATGATATTTCAAAAGGAAATTGTGTGGAAAAAGAAGAGTTTAGCACAATGGATAAGATCAGAAATGCAATAGTTTTTCAACATGAAGTGTTCAAAAATAGCAGGAAGGAGGCTGCTGAGCAATTCCTTTATTCCCCTCCCCCCCCCCTCCCTACCCCATTCCATCTCACCCTCTTCATATGTAAATATGCTTAAAGGAGACAGAGATAATCAATCTACCTATAAATTCCAGTGTCATCTATGTCAGGCACGGCACGAACAGGAATGCTGTGTGAGAGAGGATAAGTGAAGAGTGACCACAGCCCAGGCAGTGCCACCAGCATCCAAGATGTGTCTGAGCAGCAGGGTAGAGTGCTGATAACAAGGTCTATTGACAGCCTCGGAAAGACAGGCTGAAGATCCAAGCTGCAGGTCCATCTGGGAAGTGTCCCACTCTGGAGCAGCAGGAAATGGGCCAAAGAACTGGAGAAAGAGTGACAACACAGATCTAACTCATCAATCTAGGAGGCAGTGCCAGAGACATGACTGTAGAAGGATGCACTTAAACTACAGCCAAGGTCCAGCCAGGAGATAGAAACAGGACTGATTAAAGCTACAGCATGGATCAGACAAGGGGTCAAGGCACAGGACAGAGATTAAATAAATCTCCTGAGCCTATGGGCAAAGGGTAGGGGTAGGAGTCCAAGGTAAAGTTGGTCAGCCATATTTATGATATTGGCAATGTCACTGCTAACTCCCTGGAACACATAAGTACAAAGAACAGATCTCAACTCATTTGCTTTTCATGATTGTTTCTCTCTGGCCTTAGGACATCTCAGTCAGCTCTAGTTTTAGTACTCTGCATGAGGTCGTGGATCTGGACACTTAGATTGCTCCCACCACTGTAACACTCCTTTAGTATAATGCCATTGTATTCAAGTTTATGGTTCTTCAGAAGACCATAATAAGGATCCCAGTGCATGTGATGCTGTTCCCTTGTTCACTTCCATGAGGATTATATAAACAGATTGCTTTTGGCAGCAGGTTAGCCTCTGTTCTTGTGCAGAACTAAAAACAGCTTTCCACTTAAATCTAGGGAAACCTTTCTTTTCATTGAACCATATTTAAGATTTTGTGTCAGACTCATTGTCTCTTCTAAAAAATTGGTGGTGTATGTAGTTATTCACTGGTTCTCCCTCTTTTGCCTTTAACTGTCAACATGCAGGAGATGAGAATAAACCCTTGATTTCAACCAGTGGTATATTTGTTTTAGAGCAAAGCACTGTGTAGACAAGGAAAACCACATTCTGTCTAAATGGAACTTGTTCTTGCTTAAAAATAAGGTTACTTCTATCAGCCTGAATCATCTCAAAGGCTTGCTGAGCTGCAAACGCACTGGTAGCTGAAATGCAAATGTGATCAAAGCATACACTGGCCTAAGAACTGTGTCCATTATCAATTGCCATTTTGTCATCTTAATTTCAGCAAGTTCTATTGAATAATTTATCTTGCCACTTTCTTTATTTACTACTACAGAACAGTGCATTGTGTCCTTTCCTTCTGGTCCCTGAGGACACATTCTGTCTGTTCTGATGTTGTGCTGAAGCAAGATCAGATTATCCACCATTTTACAGTGCAGCTTAATTTATATTGTAAGGAATTGCAGTTATACAGTCAAGAAGTAAATTTCTGTATTGTGCCTGTGTGAGTTCTGTGTGGACTATCAGGGCACTAGAACTCTTGTCCTTCCCAAAAAACTCAACACTCAAATGTAGACTTGATCTTTTCCTTCCCAAAGTGGGAAAAAATAATTCTATTGCAGAATAGAATTGGTTGTTGGTGTATTTTCCAATTTTATATCTATGATGCTCTATTTGTTCAAAGGGACATTCAGAGAAGCCTGTACTCCAGAAGATTTTGGGAAAAAGTAAAGTTTCTTGCAGAGTGTAGAAGCTGTAACTGTTTATTTAAAAAGCCACATATATGTTTGCAAAACTGCTTTTTCCAGAAAAATGTGTCATTTCCATGATGAACAGCTCCATCATGGCTTAGGTCAGGAGCTCCTGACCATTGTCTTTCAGCACCAGATAACTCCTAATTTTCTAGTTTTCCAAAATTCTCACTAATGAATGTTCCTTATTAAACACAGTATAATAATTTACTTTTCATTTCCTTACTTCTAAAGAAAATCTAGTTTTTAATAGGATCATAAAACAATTGCAAGACTTTTTTTTTCATTGTTGAATCATTTATTATTCCTGGATCATTTTGCATTGACTGAGAATCAGGTTCTAGTGAATTCACATTCTGTTTCTCTAACACTAAACAAGACTACAGAACAATTTTTTAAAAAAATATTTCTAAGGGATAAATACTCCAAAACAGATACTCATATTTTCCTCTTCCTGTAAAATATTATCTCACAGTGAAGTTAAAATGTCAGTGAATATTTTGTGGACAAAAATCATATATATTTCATGTTTAAAGTGGGATAAACATGTTATACAAAAGGCTGCTGCAATCAATATATACATCTCTGGTTATCAAGTCTGGCACATCAGCCTGATCTGAATTTTGTGTCCAACTCACTATTAGAAACTGAATAACTTAGCTTGTGAAAAATTAAAAAGCTGAAAAAACAAAAGGTATTTTTCTGTGCTGTTTATAAAAAATCAGATTTGTCATTGCGTTTTTCACATGTGCAAGATGAAAAAAAATTAAGCAGCAGTACTTTGTAATACTTGTAAAAATTACAAAAAAGGGTGCAACACAATAGACAGTTAAATTCCCAATGCTTATTGAAGTAATCTGGTGATGTATCTCTGGGATCATGCAGGAATATTTGATCCTAGTGATCTAATACTTTATGTAGTCACCAATTTCTGTTGATGGGCCCCCCAGATTTTCCCTTTCCCACTTTTCTAATCTTAGTGTCTCATCTCTCTCACCTCTCCCTCCTTACCACATAGAACTAATGTAAGGGGTTTTTTAGCAGTGCCCACTGCCAGCCCTGGAGCTCTGCTGGAGCCTGGCCACTTTATACCAGCTGGGAATTCATTCTAATGGCCCTTTTGGGACTTTCCTCACCATTATTGTCAGACCTCATCCCGAGAGCTGAGACTGACTGCCTGGCTGGACTCTCCAGTTGTTGTAGCGAGCTCAGCTGCCTTTGATCTCCACATGGACCATTCAGCAAATTTGACTGGGATACAACTGCTTAACAATGAGTGTTGGGCATTTTCTCCACTCCAAGTGCCCAGATCCTCCTGCATTCCCTGATGGTGCCAGGGAACACTCCATTGTATTCAAAGAGAGAGCCAAGCCAAGAGTACTAAAATGTTGTAACTAGATGAAGAGCCACAATTCCAATGCATTAAAAGCAAAATGTGCAATGGTCGGCTTTCCCTGGAGGGAAATCGTGGATATCAAGAACCTGTGTTGCCAGAAAATGGAGTCTTAGGAAATATTCAAAACATTTTTTTCTGCTCCTGCCCCTCGTAGAGCACAGTAAGTTAACTTATCCAGTAATGAGCAAGAGAAGTCAGTGGAAACCCAGAGAATCCACATGATAATATCTCAGGGCAAAGGAATTTTAAAAGAATCCAAAAAACAACAACAAAAACTTTTGTGAAGTTCTTAAATATCAATGGTTCTTATGGTAGATACTTCAAGTGCACTCAATTATAACACATCCTTGAATTGGCAACGGAAAAATCCTATTCCAGCAGCAGAGATGACTTGCAGCTGCAGCTGATGGAGTGAGGGATGTGAATACAGAGAGCACTTACATGAAGAAAGTACGACCAGCAATCAGTTGTGTGCTTCAAAGCAGCAAAGCACAATCAGTGTGACAACAGGGCCTCATTGTTAGTTGTGGCTCTCTGTTGAAAGGATTAGCACAAGGGAAGGGTCCTGCAGCAGAGCAGCCTTACCCCCAAGCTGTGGCAGATCTTCTCTATGTCTCTCTTTCTTCCTTTCCCTTTTTTTTCCCTTTTGTTTTGTAGCGGAGATTTCTTCACTGGGGTGAAGATGCCTTACCTTGCTTATATTTCATTCTGCTTTCACATCAGTAGTTCAGGTCACAGAAATGTCTGACTGAAAGCTGTGGCTGGGAGCCACTAAAGCAGGTGCAACCCTCTAACATGCAATGGCATCATGCTCTTTGGGTGCATTGTACAGTGGGCAGGTGAGCAGTGAAGCAGAAGTCCCAAGTGTAATTTCCTAGTTTTTGGTATGCATGGATTGAACAATGCAAAGACCACTGTTCTATTAAGAAGAAAATGTTTTGGGTTGTTTTTTTTTTTATTCCCTAGTCAGCAGTTTTTCTTTCCCCTCCCCACCTCCTTCCCCATTCCCCCAGTTTGGACAACTTAATATTCCTGGGAAGCCCTAACTCTTTTCAACTGAGTTAGCTTTTCAGAATACTACAATTCTCTCCCTAATCATTGCATAATTCTTAGTTTCTAAAGCCTTTGAAATGTGTCTTTTTTTATTTCTGAAAGACCTATTATTTAGATGTTCCTTAGAACTGCACAGTCTTTTAAGTAGTCTCCAGCCCCAAGCAACCATGACTGGTACCAACCTTAAAGCTTTGACAGGCTTGCATTAGTCCTGATTCGATTTTTGTAATATAAAGAGGCATCCCAATCACCTAGAGAAAAATAATTTATTGCTAGTCCCTAACCTGAGCATCTCACTGTATGATTTAAACATGGATAGCAATATAGAGAAAGACTTGACAGAGAAAGAAACAACACTTAGCAACCAAGGAAATGATTGCAAGAAGTTGAAATGAAGATGAAAACATGGTCCTTATTATATAGTCTGTGCAGTAACTTATATTGTGGTCACAGCACTAAGCCTGACAGAGTTCAAGAAGCATTTGGATGATACTCTCAGGCATGTGGTGTGACTCTTGGGGATGGTCTTGTGCAGGGCCAGGAGCCAAATTTGATAATCCTTGTTGGTCCCTTCCAACTCAGAATATTCTGTGATTCTGTGATTCAAGTTCAGGTTTTACTAAAACCAATGGCAGAAATCCATAGCAGAGTGCAATGTTGGGGGGTGGGGGAGGTGGGGTCAGATATCTGAAAAAGGCAGTTACGACTCTTAGAATCATAGAATATTTTGAGCTGGAAGGGACCCACACGGGTCTTTGAGTCCAAGTCCTGGCTGTGCACAGGAGAACTGCAAGAATCACACTATGTCCAAATGCTTGAACTCTGGCAGATTTGGTGCCATGATCACTCCCCTGGGGGAGCCCATTCCAGTGCCCAACCACCCTCTGAATGACGAACATTTTTCTAAAATCCAGCTTAAACCTGCCTTGACTCAATATCAGGCCATTCCCTTGGGTCCTGTCACTGGTCACCAGAGAGAAAAGGTTAGTGCCTGCCCCTTACTCTTCTTCTCATGAGGATGTTAACAATAGCAGCAGTCTTCCCCAGACTAAACAAACCAAGTGAACTCAGCCAGTCCTCACACAGTTTCTCCTTTAGGTCCTTCACCATCTACTGTTACAATTCAGTAAATTTTGGTCTTCTGCTTTAGACCTCAACATCTTGCAGTGGTACTGGTGGCTACACTGAATGCAAAGTGAGATTTAAAAATTCACTGTTAGAGCAAGGACCTGGCAGTGTTTGGCTGCACCACTTGAAGATGAGAAAGAGGGACTCAGTTTCTCTTTGCATTTCAGGGAGCCTACAGGATTCTACAAGTCTTCATGCATCTGCTATGAATAAACATCCTTAGGTAAGCAACTAAAGAAAAGCCAGGTATAGCCACTGCAGAGATAATTCTGTTTTGTAAAGTGCCCCACAAGCTCCGAAATAGGAAACTGAGCCAGTTGCCTCTGTTCAGTGCACAGTGGTTCAAACAGCTTATTTTTTGACCTTCAGGGATCTGGCTCCATATGAAAGGGAAAGCAATAAAAATCTATGGTTTCACTGAAACCTGTAAGTCATGGTACAGAATTAGTAGCAGCCTTGCAGGCCCAGAGTGAAGGATGGATCAAAAATGGCAATGTTCATACCCACATATATATCTTTGTGTAACTCAAAACCCAGCAAACTGCACACAAAGGTAAGTCCCAAATTAAAGCAGTTGATGACTGATAGCCAGTCTTCAGGACAGTAATCAAATAGTACAAAATGTAAATCAAAATTAAATCTCATTATTAAAACATTAGATTAAAAGCTGCGTCTGGGAGGATACTCAAGGAGATTTCTGTGTATGCCCCATGTTTATACCCTTGTCTCTGGACACCTTCTATTTGTCACTGATAGTGTAGGTGTTTGTTTTGACCTGGTATAGCCATCCTCAGTGTCCCCTTTGGATTTATATCTGTTTAATCATGACTGAAAATTATTAATTTCAATTACAATTATTTCAATCATCCTGCTATATATGCCATTGCAAGGATTAGACTTCAGAAATCCATATTTATTGGCTGAAAATACAAGTTTTTTTGTTGTATTCACATTGAACAGAAGCATTGCTTACAGCATAAAATAAAGGAGGGGGAAAAAAAGTAATTTTCACTTAGAAATTTTACTCTAATTTTTAATCTGTATATTCATATTTCCTCTTTGCATACCATATCTGATTATATTTTTTTGCAATTATTTTTTAAACTGTCAGAGAAAATTTAAATTTCTTTTGTTCGGCTACATGGGATTATGTTAAGTAAAATCATGGAATCTTCAAAGTGAATAACATGCCATTGGCATGTTACATGCATTATTTGCAGAACTGGGCAGTTTGTATTAGTCTTCTTGTAATGTGCACCTGCAGCTGGTTTGTATGGAATGAAGAAAAATTGAAATTCCTCTGGAATGTTTGGTGCACCATAGATCAGTTAGAGGTCATCATGTTATTTAGTGTTTTATGGTGAATAAATCAGAAGCTTACTTCAAAATCCCCCTTTATATGAGCTATAATACATCGAGTTCTTTATGGCAAAGGAATTTTTATGAACTGAAACTGAACCACATTATCCTGTAAAGTAATAGGGCAGTGACACGTATAATGAATAGGACATCACTCACTTTTTTTGTATTCTCTGCATCACACTGAGACCACAAAAAAATCTGAAACAAGTAGATGCCTCCCCCTGTGTACAAACACAGAGCACCTGAGGCACTGAGGTGGGAGTCTTCATATCTAGTTTAAACATCTGCATTAAAAAGATTGTTTAGACTCTCCATAAAAGGGGAGTCTCCACCACTTCTAAATAAAACCCAATCTAGCAATAAAGCAAGATATCAACAAAAAGTGTACATGGCAGGTAAAATAGCTATTTACTGTCCCTCAGACAAGTTTCCTGTGAAAGAGTACTGTCTTTAGAGCACATAGACAAGAACCTTTGAATCTGGCTCTTTATTTACAACTCAAATTTTCTGTTACATTGTGTGTTTAATAGTTGTTAGCCTTGATTGGTGCAACTGGAAAATTATCTACAAATATAACATATTCCAGACCAGCTACAAGTGAAAGTACAGGAGTCACATTGGGCAGCCTGATTCATCATACATTGCATAACCATGAGCTAAATCCAGGGCAGGATGCCCTGTGAAATTTACTCCTTTCTTAGAATTTATCTCACAATTTTCCAGGTGAAATATGTAAGATAGGTCAGAAGAATTCTCTTAATTTTCTAAATAACTGAAGAGAACTCTTTACTCCAGTGTTTATTTATTTTGCTTTTGCTTTATGGTAAGATAAAAAATTATTGATGAATAGATTTAATTCTTATAAGAAATATAATATTCTGTAGGGTCAGGGATTCTCTGCTCACTGAGATTTAAAACACTTTTTTGACTGATTCTTAAATAAAGTTTGGTACATGTGGTAAGAAGGCTATAAATGACTTGATTAATTTTCATGTGCCCATTCCAGCCTCTTATCTTTGAAGAGAATGAACATACAATTACCTTCATTAGCAATATAACAGCTGATTGTTGCTTCAAATATGCATTTTGGTGCCTTTTTTTTTTCCCCCTGAATGTGCAGCTCTGAAGTGGCAGGAAGTTCACGGTATAAATGGGTCTGATGACAAACTTTCACTTCTAGCTTGGTCAGAAAAATTTCCAATTCTACTCCCTTCATATTCACGGGAAGAACTAAGACACAATCTTTTTCCATAGTTTAGTGTAAAAGCAGCTCAGGGTCCACACTAAGGGGGTGATTCATTTATCTTAAAATTCAGCTATCTGAGATTTAGGTGTCTCATCCAAAGTAACTGTCTAGGTATCCTGTCAAGGAAATTGAAAGAGATAAACACCTCCAGAAGGCAATACATCTTATCAGGGCTGAATAACATCTCAGAATGGGCCTATTTCTCACTCCACTCACTCAAGGTGCCAAGGCGACTGGTTAAATTTTGTGTTTAACTGGTCTTCAAAGAAAGTTACATTATATTAGAAAACTGTAAATCTTTTGCTTTCAGGCATTTAGCAGGTAATACCTAAGGAACCACTTTTGGAAAAAAAAATGTGGCTGCTACAAGATTTATCACTTAGTTTTTCAACTTTACTGCTAAATCAATGCTGGGGTTTAAAACAAACAAGAAAAAGATATTTTATAGATCAAATATTACCTTCACTTTAGGCCTTAATTTGAGACACTGTGAAAAACAGATGAGAAGTAAAAGTTTTGGTCTTCTTTTATTGCCTAAATTAAAAACAAAATATTAATGTTTTGGGGTTTTTTTCACCTAAACAGAACCCTATAAACTCATGGACTGAAGAGCAGAGGAAGAAAGTACCTAAAAATAATTTTCAGTCTGAGTAAGAACAGGAAAAATATCCAAGGACCATCAGAACCCAAATTCTTCTATGGAGGTCCATAAGATTAAAGGTCTCTCGATTGTAGCTTAGCTCAAATGTGAAACGTGTAGAGCTAATTTGACATAACCTGTAGGCTTCAAGAATAAAGCCACACCTTAGCTGGCACAATCTACCACAGTATTTGTACTTTAGGTTGGTGTAGGGGTCTGTAATAGTCACTGTACAAGAAACTCCTCTGCCCTCCTTTGAGCACCAGGAGTTGAGTGAACTAAATATCTTCCCTCCTCTAACTGAGCTGAGCTTGTGACTGTCACTGCCCTTAGCTGGCTGCAGTGCCCACATCAATCCCACCTGACAGTGATTTTTGGTATATTTTTTTGGGCCTCTCTGTCTGTGACAGGAGAATTCCCAGTTCAGCTGGGTCACCTCCACGGCAGCTACAAGTGCTTGACTGCCAAACTGCAGCTCCTTGGGCAACCTGACTTTTGCTATAGTTTAACTCTCCTGAGACAGATATGCTAGAGGGTTCCATATAGTTGATAGAAACTATGGAAAACAAGAACAGAATGTGGTCATTTTCTCAGTAAGACAAGAAAAAAATGTTTAGGATCTGACTGCAACGGGTTTTGCACTGTTGTGAGAACCCTGCCAAAATCTGTAAGGAACAAATCAGATCTCCACCAAATTTGTTGATTTGACCTGGTGAGGTTTGCTGATGGAAAATACAGGGATCAATTTTCAGTCAAGACACTAAAAATATCAAAGATACTTAGTAAATTATTTTATAGTCAGAGTACAAGTTACTTGTGAAAAAACTAGCTTCATCCCAGCCAAACCCAGCCCACACCTGTTTGACAAACCATTCCTCCCAACAGTGTAGGAGACCTTTGGACCAAGATTCTGTGTTTGGTTTAGGATTTTGTTGATGTTTTAAAGAATCATCCTGATTTGACAAACCTCATCTGTCAGTCTTTATGCAACCTCGAAAATTTCAGTCTTACAAACCATCTGAGAGGAAACAGAGCTGTACATTGAAAAATAGCATTGACAGATTGATGGAAGAACATACAGAGAGATCTTTATTTCATGAGTAGCCTAAGGGAGTACAAGTCGGTATAGCTCCTGTTTTATTGGGGCCTGGAAGGAAGTGCAAATTGCAGCAACTTAGATCCCTCTGACATTTCTCACTGTGTCTAGATATAGTTCCAGCCTTTTAATGCAGTGGTGCCTGTTTCGTGCAGAACTGTGAGTGCTAATTATCTGACACAATAGCCAAAGAAGACACTGAGCCAACATCTGTGGTGTTCTAACAGTGCTCTCTGTGCTCTGCCAGACTGGCTCTCTGCATTTGTGGGCAGACAGCTTTTGATCTCAGCAGCTGTAATGAAGGAATCGTTTGAAAGGGAGGCGTAGCCAATCTTGGGTAGCTGTGGTTTATGTAAGTTAGAGTCACGAGGTATAATTTTATAGTTTTGTCTTTCTGATAGTTCTTTCACCAGAAGGGGATGCTTCCCATTCCCTCGATCTTCCTTAGTTCTGCTTCTCTATGACTTGCTGCTGACCTCTGAACCCTGTCTCCTCCCTGCTCCAATTTCAGAGCTTGTTGGATCATTCCACGAAGTCCTTAGCACGAGAGAAAACAATGCAAGTTTATGTCTGGATTTAGTTTCTAATTAGTTTCACTAAATTAGTTACACCAAGCAGCTTGTAATAGGGTTCAGTATGTACCAATACCTGCTGGGAGCTGAAGGAAATGGGGAGAGGGGTGCATAAGAAGGAACTTTCAGTTGCAGTTGGAGTAGTAGATGGAGTTGCTGCAGAGGCTCACCATATATTGCATGGAATTACATTTTTAATGTCATCTACTTGTTACAGTAGATATTACTCAAATTATAAGTTGTAGTTTATAGCATGCTTTTTTTGGGAAGGACAAACTTTCTCCAGCTTCTGGCTGGGTAGGGCAGCAAGAGTTGATAACTGCAGGCCATAAAATGCAAACATGAGGAAGAACTCACAGAACTGATGGACACAGAGAAAAAAAAAAAAGGCTTCAACTCAGTGGTACCTGAGTAGTTAAATTTATCTGTTTAGTTATGACAGGCTTTCATTCAGTTTACAAAAGATTTCTGAAGTCCAGGATGACTGAATAAGGGCTGATCACCAAATAATACCCACATTATTACTTGGATGTGAACTACATGTTAGAATATGGGTTGATTATCTCTGCTTTTCACTGCAGGGATTTCTCTGAACATATTAGAGACATTTCCTTTCAAATGTTAAGCCACAATTCTAGATTTTAAATTTAAACTGCATTTCACTTTATGTATCTTACTCAAGATCCTGAATTCTGCTTTTAAACTATTACTTTCAGTCACTTTAGTACTCATAACCCAGTCAGGAGCTTTAGCCCCACTGCTCTTAGAATACTTACCTTTAAAGTATTTTAAAGGTAAGATAAGCTGCAGAAACATTGCTGAAATTCGATAACTCAAGCTGGAAATCTTTTCATATTTTGTCTTTCAAAGATCTACCAACAGAAAATTGCTCTCTGTTGTATATTACATTTTTAGCTGTCAACATCAGGCTCAGTGTCAGTGCCAGGCAAACTGTGACACTAACTAGTCTTTTAAGTGTAAACTGGAATCCAACCTAAGAAATTCTAAGCTGAGGTTTCACACTGACATTACAGCTGTATCCATACATTTATTATTTAGAAACACCAGCCTGTTTCTAAATTAAATGAAAGAATGCTTTCTTTCATTAAATTGAACAGATAGCTTCCAGCACTGCTGGAATAAATCCATACAGGGCTTAGTTCCCTGTGGGGACCAAATGTTTGATGAACATTCCCAAAGCCTTTGGTCCACCATTTGAATATCTGAGAAACATTCTTAAGCTAATGATGCCTGGAGAATCTTTTAAGCAGGCTGCTCCTGCAGGATGATGGACATAGGCATTTTCTTCCTACACTGTCACATCATGAGGAATCTGGCAACAGAATGATAGGAAGAAAAGACAGAGAACAACTTGTAAACAAGAGGGGAGCTCTTTTGTTAGGGAAACCAGGATGAGTTTTCCCCTCTTCTCTATACATTTGGGGCTGCTTTTATCTCCATCTTTATCTGTTCACACAGGCAACAGCCAAACCACACAAAACAGGGGAGTATCTTAGTTACTTATTTTTGAGCATAGAAGAATGACACCCCTGCCTAGTTCTAATGCTGTTCTTGATATGACACCACAGTTCATTGGCTTCTTTGGCTGCCTTTGCACACTGATCCACCTGGCTTAGAAAACTTCAGTTTAAACTTTGGCATCATGTGCACACGGTTTACATGGTTGCTCCGTATATTCATTATGTATAACTACATAAACCACTTGTACCACTTTTTACACGATTCCCTCAGTTTTATGAGGTCATTTTGTTGTTCCTAACCCTCATTCTGACTTTTGGTTACCAGAACAAGATTACAATCATCTGTAGATGTAAATATTTAATTTTCTGTATTTTCTATACATTGCTCTTAAACAGAGGGTTTGGATGAACGAAATCAGCTTCAGGACTGTTTCCCCTGTGACACCTTGAGTGCCTTTTGTTTTTTCCTATTTCTACTGTAAATATTTTTCTATGACCTTGAATGTGTACATTTGGATTGAACACAGCCTTTCTTTCCAGTACAAATTCTTCAAATCTCATCAAGTTCCCCGATTCACAGCAAATGTAAGCCTCTCTTTACTAGACCATCATCTCATCAGTGACCTTGGATCTTTGCCTTTGAGGCTTCATGTTTGACAGCACTCTGGAGATTAATAATGTGAAGATTGTCGGTTATCCTGTGAGATCTGGTTCCACCCCTTCCATCAGGTAGTTTACTCTGCAGCCTCCCCCATGCCACAAATTCAGGTACCTAATGACTGAAAAAACTGAATAACTTACAAGATCAGTTCATCTTTCTCTGGCAGATTTCATGTTTCAGAAGAGAGTTTTGTCTGTCTCTATTTTAGGAAGTGTACAGCTCGGTTTAGGAGCTACCCCAAAATAGCACTTGCTCATATACATACGTTTACCTGTCTGCCTGGTGTTTTCCATCTCTATGCAGGTTGTGTGTGTTGTGCAGCAGCTACAGTGCTTAAAATAATGCTGGTAAAGCTGATGTCTGGAGGATTAACTAATTCTTCACACAATTGCCTTCACAAATATAAGGTTAAAGAATTTCAGTGCTAAGCAACAAGAATTACAATTAGTTCTATCAGCCAAAGGCTTGTTGCATGAACTTCTTTAGTATCCAGTATATTACTAGTTTTTGTGTTATTTTCCTGATTAGTTCTAATGAATAATAATAGAGCCTTGAAGACTTCTGAACTGAGAAAATAAGGACTTCAAATGAAGAAATAGACTTTCCTTTCAAGGTACCAATTTAAAGTCTATCACTTCTGCATAAATCTGCTGTTACTTGTGAGTTTGGCGTGTTAGGTACTGGGTACGTGGAAGACACAGGGATGATCACTTAGTGTACAATTTGAATACAAAATCAATATACTGACACTCTGACCTGATGACTCATTTACTCAACATACTTCTAGCTCCTTTTAGAGAGAAATAGGCATGTGCACAATGAAATTAATCTTCCTGTCCCATACTGACATGGGTTTGCATAATATGAATAAACATGCAAAGAACATGGTAAATACTATCAGGATGTATGTTACTTTTTATAGGATGATTATATGTGGTATGTACTTGATTAATATACATTTGTGTTCAAAGTTTTCGTTTTGATTCTTGGATCATTTCTTCTGAGTTAAATTCCACTGCTTCTAATTATGTTTTTATTACAAATGATACAGTGGGATCAAATATACCACAGAATCTTGTCCCACAGAAAAAAATTTAAGTTTTTAGTGAATAGAAAATACACATTTTGGATGTAGTAATGTAAAAGAAATGTAAATTTCCTTAGTCAACAGATTGAGATGTAAAAGAAGTTATATTCCTCACCTAGAAATAGAGGAAGAGTAACTAACTCTGTTATTGTATATCATACCTCCTTTAATGCTAAAAAATAAACCAAGAAAAATGTTTATCAACTACTGAGTTCAGATCCCTGGACTGTCACACAGAGAAGGGTCCAAAAGCCTTGAGCCACACTGTTCATGAAGAATAGAGAGAAACCTCAATGTGATGGAAAAGCCAAGGATTAGTAACTCAGAGCATGGTTATGTCGCCTACAGTGAGTAAGGGAAATTAAACCTCATCTAGTGGAAGATGTCCCTGATTCATTGCATGGGGCTTGGTCTAGATGGTCTTTAAAAGGACCCTTCAACCCAAAGTATTCTATGATTCTATGATAACGAAGAGAGCTCAGACTTAGCTCCAGGTTCTCTGTATCTCCACATGGCAGTACAGGACTGAGAAGGGAGAGAAGTTGTTTGCCATTCCCCTTAGCACCACATTTATATGTTCTTTGAACACTTCCAGAGATGTTGACTCCACCACAGCCCTGGGCAGCCTGTTCCATTTCTTGACCATTTTTTCAATGAAGAAATTTTCCCTGATGTACAATCTAAACTTCCCCTGGGGCAAATTGAAGAGATTTCTCCTTGTCCTGACACTTCTTACCTAGGAGGACAGTCCAAAGCTCAGCTGGCTATAATTTCTTTTCAGGTGTCTATATGTAAATGTGAGTTATAAGTTCCCATTGCAGTCAAGTGGAGTTAAATCCTTTGACTCCAGTGGGAGCAGAGGCAAGTATTTCATATGTAGATATTTACATGAAAATGCTTAATATGAGTGGTTTAATCTTTAAAGGATATCACACTCCACACTGAGGCTTAGATTCCTCATTCCAGATTCACAGAAAATGTGCATCCTGTTAACTGGCTGATCAACACTTTTAAATATCAGGGTATTTTGTAAATGTTCAGGATCACAGTTCCCAATGAATTAATTAAATTCCACATCCATCCTTTTGTAAAGGGCTCCTGTGCATATGCAAATGAGTATTTATAGATGAAAGTGAAATCACTTAAATATTTAATGTCTGTGTCTAAATGTTCAGTCCATGTTACTGATACATAATAACACTGATTTGCCCCGAGACCATTCACTGATAAGGGCAGCTATTACTGATAGAGCTGGTTGTCACTGGAACGATTTTAGAATAATTTTTAAGTAAATTTCCACCCCTTGGAAATCTGAAGTTCTTCACGTTTCAGTGGGACAAAGCAACCTTCAAACCATTAATGGTAAGAAAATCTATCAAAAAAAAAATTACGTCCTGTTGTACAGGGTGGGTTTTCCCTGCAGGCACCATATGCTTTTGTAAGCAAAACTTCAGTTATAGATTAAGGGAATGAAAATACATAAAAGAGCTAAAAGAGTTCATACACCAGCTACACCTCAAAACAAAACAAAATGGCAATGGTCCTTATAAAAAAGTAATCAAGCAATTAAATTTATTGGAAGTATGAATTGTCTCTGTTCATCTTCTAAAGTTATAAAACTTATCTCTTACATTGTCTTCCTTTTTGATAACTAACAGCAATTAAAACTTGTGTTTCTAACATTTTGTAGTGGGTGGTTGAGGAACGGTGTTATGCATGACCTTTACTCTTTATTCAGCTTTTAAAATCATGTTTTAATAAATAGATCACACTGATTTCCCTTTGAAAAAAAATAGAAAAGAATTGTCATCCTGAGTTGGAACAAATTGTTAATACTGTGTGGATGAAATCGAGTTTTGCTTATCCAATGAAAGTCATCTTTAATGGCTATTTAAAACAAAGAATATCCACTTTCCTTCTTAACAAGCCTCCTCAAATATTTAAGCCCTTTATGTAAGGTTAAATTTTTAAGAATATGGAATCTTTCAGACTTATATATATATACCTTCTTACGAAAATGCATTCTAGTGGAAAATGTGTGGAATCTAGTGGAAGAAATGTCAAAATAAAAATCTAGTAATTCTCATTCTGCCACTACCAGTTGTCAGTTCAACATCTGAGGTATGGATAGTATCAAATCTTGTTCTCTGAGTTATTTTTTTCCTTAGACAAAGTCTTAAAATATAAATAAAGACAAACCGTTTCAACTTTGGCATTGACTTTTGCTGTGATCGCAATGCATCCATCTTTCTACTTCAGTCTGGTATCCAAAGAACATCTTATTTTCTGAACGACAAATATGTATCGATTCCCATGTTTTGTGAATGTTCCTTGTTATGAAAAATACCTTTGATACGAATAAAAATACACTGTCATGCTGGGGCTATACTGTAGCCTCTGCTAAGCAGCCAACATGTCTGTGTGTTCAACAAGGGCTGCTCATTACCTATTTCAGAAAAGCCTCCTGCACTTACAAGAAACTAATTTGGGCCTTGAGGACCAGTAAACCAACAGGATGGCACAGACAGAAACATGTAAAAATATGTCATGTCTAAAAAGTCCTACACTTTCTGTGTAGATGCAATTAGAAATGATGAATGTTGGGCTGTAGACCTCACAGGAAATTTATTAGAAAATATTCCAATTCTATAGACAAATAAAAAGAAGACATGTATGGGAAAATCTTGAGTTAAACCTGGCCTTATTGATTGTTTCATCTCTAGTGTTAATCTGGAAGATCATTGTGGGTGGGATTCAGTCTGTGGATCAGATCACACATATTTAGAATCACAGAAATATTGAGGTTAGAAAAGGCCTTTGAGATCATCAAGTCCAGCCATTAACCCAGCACTGCCAGATTCACCACTAAGTCATGTCCCCAAGTACTGCATCTACATGTTTTTGAATACTTCCAGAGATGGTGATTCTATAGCCCTGGGAAGCTTGTTCCAATACTTGATCCCCTCTCCGATGAAGAAATTTTCCCTGATATCCACTGTAACCCTCTCCTGGTGAAACTTGAAGAGATTTCCTCTGTCACTTGTTACCTGGAAGAAGAGAATAACCACTACTTTCCTACAACCCCCTTTCAGGTGTCTTTCTAGATGTCCACATATGAGTTAGGCATTTAAGCATCCATTTCAGTCAAACAAAGTCAGTAGATCCTTAGAATCCTTTGGTTCCATCTTCTTTGACTCCAATGGGAGCAGGGATAAGTATTTTACATGTAGATATTTACATGAAAATGCCTAATTCAGGATGATTTTGCCTTAAAAGGATATCACACTCCACACTGAGGCTTAGATTCCTCATTCCAGATTCACAGAAAATGTGCATCCTGTTAACTGGCTGATCAACACTTTTAAATATCAGGGTATTTTGTAAATGTTCAGGATCACAGTTCCCAATGAATTAATTAAATTCCACATCCATCCTTTTGTAAAGGGCTCCTGTGCATATGCAAATGGGTCTTATAGACAAATGTATGAAAGTGGTATCTCTTGAATGTTTAATGTCTGTGTCTATATTCACATCTAAAGTGGTTTAGAGTGTGGTCTGAAACATTGGCACATTGTACAAACTGTTTACTTATTAATTTTCTTTCTGACAAAATTTTGGCTCATTTGCAGTCTCTCAAACTGGTGGTCCCAGTCTGATAGGCAGCAAGAATTACGGAGTCATAGAATGGCTTGGGTTGGAAGGGGCCTTAAGGATCATCTAGTTCAACCCCCTACCACAGGCAGAGACACTTTCCACTAGATCTCATTGCTCCAAGCCCTGTCCAATCTCACCTGGGATACTTCCAAGGATGAGGAAGCCACAGCTTCTCTGGGCAATCTGTGCCAGAGCCTCACCCCATCACTGTAAAGAGTTTCTGCCTAATATCTCATGTAAACTTATCAATCTGAAGGCATTCCCCCTTGTCCTGACACTACATGCCCTTGTAAATTGTCTTGCCTCATCTTTCCTGTGGGTTCCTGTCAGGTATTGGAAGGTCACCTTTAGGGAACCTCAAGGCTTTCTCCTCTCCAGGCTGAACAATCCCTATTCTCTCAGCCTTTCCTCTCAGCAGAGGTGCTCCATCCCTCTGATCATCTTGGTGGCCTCCTCTGGATTTGCTCCAACAGCTCCGTGTCCTTCCTGTGCTGGGAATCCCAGAGCTGGGTGCAGTACTCAGGGTGGGATCTCACAAGTGCAATGTAGAGAGGAAGAATCACCTCCCTCAATCAAAAAAAGCAAACAAACAAAACAAAACCCCCCAAAACACTCCAAAAGAAAACATAACCACAAAACCAGCTCTCAGTTACTGTAGCTGAATCACCCTGTTATGGAGAGAAGGAGTGTTGTGTGAATGCAATGAATCTCTATTTTTGCTACAGTCAGACAACAGGTGGATAAGGTTCTTTTTGTTACTTAGATCTTTTCTAGTTACTAATATAGATTTACTAATAAATATTTGTCTTCATCTCTTATCTCCCTTTCCAGGATCTTTCAGACTAGGTGCAGCATTCATAGGAGGTTTGAAATTGTAAGGTGTCAGGGTAAACAAGAAATCATTTATAGACCACTTATATTCTATGTGTTAAGTATTCAAGGAACAATGATAAACACTTTAAGAAAATAAAGCTACAGTATATTTTAGTTTTGAGACTGAACAGCACTCGAATCAGCTTGTGAGAAAAAGGAAGATCACAACCATACCCAACAAGTACATTATCTACTGTAGAGCTCATCTGCATGTCAGAAGCCTGCTTGTTTCCCAGCTGCACCATGCTGATAAACATGAAGAAGGCCAAAAAAGTGCAGGAGATGGTTCTTCTCTCTTTGCTTTTTAATAAAGTTAATTGAAGGAATATTTTTTGGCAGTTTTTGATCAGAACTATAAGCCCTCAATGGTACACAGTTAATCAATATGAATATACCTCTCTCTATAATGTAAGTGTCTGTCAGAGGAGAAAAGTACATGGTAACACATTCAGGTTACTCTTCAATTTTACACATACAGAATGCACATGAAAATTTTTATATAGAGGCTAAACAGCCTCTGTATCAAAAACTTACTAAATATAGACATATTGGAGTTGTTCTTAACCAAGCTAATGGAGAAAAATGTATTTAGGAAGATTTCTATTGAATGTGAGTTAAATATTCAACTTTAAACGTGCTTTAACATTTTAAAGATAGGCATTTTCAGACTGTCAATCAAAAAACAGAGAAGGTAGATAATCTGTGTGCAACCCATGCAGAGCACCGGGCTGGAAAGCTGCCCAGTGGAAAAGGACCAGGGGATGCTGCTTGACAGCTGCTGAACATGAGCCAGCATGTGCCCAGGTGGCCAAGAAGGCCAATGGCATCCTGGCTTGGATCAGAAATAGTACAGGCAGCAGGACCAGGACTGTCCCTTGTCCTGGACACTGGTGGGGCTAAACCTCAAATATTGTGTTCAGTTTGGGGTCCTGCAAGACAAGACAGACATTGAGCTGCTGGACCATGTCCAGAGAAGGGCAACAGAGATGGGTAAGGGTCTAAAAGCACAAGTCTGATGAGGAGCAGCTGAGAGAGCTGGGGGGGCTCAGCCAGGAATAAAGGAGGGGCAGAGGGGTCAAAATTGCTCCCTACAAGTGTATTAAAGGAGATTGTAGCCAGAGGGGAATCAGTCTCTCCTTCCAAGAAAGAAGTGATAGGACAAGAAGAAATGGCCTCAAATTGCACCAAGGGAGGTTTAGATTGGATATTAGGAAACATTTCTTCCCAGAAAGAGTTGTAAAACTCTGGCACAGGCTGCCCAGAGAAGTGGTGGAGTCACCATCCCTGAAAGGATTTAAAAGATGTGTGTGTGGCACTTGGGAACATGGGTTAATGGTGGCTTTGACAGTTCTGGGTTAACAGTTGGACTTGATCTTAAAAGTCTTCCCTCCTAAACAATTCTATTTTATAAAATGCTTGAAAGTGTTTTTCTGTGTTAATTCTTCTTTAAAATATCATAAAATAATAAATAAACACAAACCCATTAAAAAGTAAATTTCTGACAGACTTCTAGGTTATTTTGCTAAGGAAGTGATGGAATCACCATGTAAATCTTACAGAACCCTTCACAAGTGCTTTGATGCATTACAGGCATCCACCTCGTTAGTCTAATATGCAGCTCCTCCTCGGTAACTCTGTTAAGCTCATTATTTCAGGCATACAGCTATGACAATTAAACTTCTCATCTGTTAAGCTTCCATGGTACTGATTTCTCCTGTGTGCTTTTCATTTTCTCTGTCTGCACCACTTATTTAAGAAATCTGGAGTAATTTTTATTCGGCTTTTGAACTGTGCTCCACTGACTGAAAGTCTTTCTGTTTGAGTTTTATACCATATTGCCAAAAAACACCACAAAATTGCCAAGAATGATGTTGTATAATTATAGCATTTCAAATTAAACAGGATTTTTCAGTATTCAGCTCTTTAATTGTTCTCTTTATGTTAAAACTGCCCACTGCCATCTATAATTCCCTAAAGTTTTCAGTGCTAGTATTATTATACATTTTTCTGGACCATGGACTAAGGAACTGCACATCCCAATTATGTAAAGAATTATGTGTTCAAATTTTCTTGTATCAGCAGCTATGCAGTTGACTTATTTTACAGCACTGAGTTGTAAGACAGACAAGCAAATGACAAGGGAACAATGTACAAGAGACTCATATTAAGTTTAGTCCTCAAGCGTGAGATTATCCTACAGACATTACTGGAGAGAAATCATTGTGCAAAGAATGTCTCTGGACCCACTCACATATAATGTTACTACATAATCTTGTTAATAAGTACACGAAGCTTCCTTTTGAAATATTTACATTTTTAAATCAAATATGTCTGCTGTGGGACATTTTTGGAAACTCATTTCTTCAGTGACTGGAGAGGTTTTTGTTTCAAAGCAAATGCATTGTCAGTTTATTAATTTCAGTGCCAAGACTGTTTAACTTCTTCCCTTATTTTTTTTTTTTTTTTAAACTGTTTCTGGTTTTGTAAACCAAGTTTTACAGAAAGACTGAGTTTTTTTAAAGTAAAGAAAGCAAGTTCTGGTTATATCTCAGACTGAATTTCATGATTATTCTAGCATCTCCTATATATACTTGTCTCTGTGGGGGAATATATTGTAATGATTAAGATAGGAGCTGCTAATAAATTAATTGAGAGCCATAGAAAATTATATGTGGGGATGATAAGGACATAATCACACCCAGAGTAGAGGCCCAACAACCAAGATTGTTTTGATGATGTAGGTGGAGAACACAAAAGCAGGAGAGGATAAAATTTCAATTGTTTTAGAAAATACAAAAGCTGAACAATATTTCAGTTGTTTTAGCAAATACAGAAGGTAAGTGTCAAGAAAGAAAAATAAAGAAGTCATGGCCAAAATTCTTCAAACACTAAAAAAGAAGAGAAAGAAGAACTAGAGAGGATCTACTGACAGAAGAGAGCTGTGCTGAGGGAAATGGAGCAAACATCGTAGTCCATACTGTAATATATATATAAAACAAAACAAAACCAGAAAAAAGACATGTATTGTCAAAATGCGTCAGAACAAAATTATAATTCACAAAAAAATTCCTATATCTGTATATAAGGGATTAAGAAATGGCTTTCTGAGGCTTTCTAGGGAGAACAGTATAAAACCTTGTGCAAGGCAGAGCAGAATCAAAGTAAACCTTCCTGAAAGCTCTGAAATAAAACACTGGCAAAATAAATATATTCAACAGCAAAACCAGGTGTGTGACTCTCTTCAAACTACACTTTGCACTGCACAGTCCTTTAGTTCCCAACCAGCACAAGACCAGAACTAATACAAAATAAACACAGTAACATCTCCCTTTTTTTTTTTTTTCCTAACACTGAGCCAAGCACTAAAAATTCAGAGCAAGCTTGAGTGATAAACATCACTCCCTCTATAAATGACTGGCCCGTTGCTAACAGCAACAACTCTGTTCCTAAAGTTAGCTGAGCTCTTACAGTGGCAAATTCGGTGTCCTCACGTGACTTGCAGGATTCAGCTCTTCAGTTTTGCCAGCTCCTGCAGCCATACAACTGCATTTAAGCATAAGCTCTTCCTTTCTCTTTGCACTGTATGTATCAAATAAAAAATGCAGTTCAAGTTAGAACCTGACTCACAGGAATGTGAAAGTGGAATTAATAGTTAGTCTTACCATTGTGTGATGCCATTTTACCCCAAATGAATGCTTTTTTGTTGTTGTTCTAAATAATTTCCTACAATACTGTAGGACAGATCCTTTCATTCCAGATACAGATAGATGGAAGTAATTCATCCAAATTAAGGGACACTGCTAAAAGTTAACTTAGGACTAAACCATGTGTTGCTTAAGGGTTTAGACTGTGGTTAGCAGATGTTTGCTGGGATGATGTGATGGGAGAAGCAAACATTGCATTAGTTTATGGTTGTAGTTTTACAAAAAGACACACACCATATCCAGTCTCTGAGGTGAACAACATGTTAAAAATAAACCCTTGTCCTGATTTATGAGCCTTACATTTGGTTTCAGAGACCCTTTCACCAAAATCAATGAGGAGAACAAAAGTTTTTTACATAAGAACTACTTATGGCCAATTTGAAATCACTTTTGTGAATGTGTTATTTGGATTTAGGTTCTCCAATAGCTCTTAAAAGTCTGAGTTATAAATATCATGTCTAAATTGTTGCACTAAATAATGTTTAATATTTCCTTTAAAAAATTTCATTTCAAATTCCATGTTAAATTTTGTTTAAACAAAGAACTGCATTTCAGGTTAAGAATCTTTTCCTCATAATTACAAAACTGAGAAAAAAAATCATTTCAGCTATGTAGAATCTTACAATCATAGAATCATTTAGGCTAGAACAGACCTCTCAGATCATTGAGTCCAATCATTTACCAGCACTGCCAAGGCCACCAATAAACCATTTCCCCAAAGTCACATCTACCCATTTTTCAAACACTTCCAGGGATGATTATTCCACCACCATGTGTTAGTCACAAAAAAGCTGGATTGGGAAAATGTCAAAGTATCTGTTCATAACCTTTACATTATTGCACTTGGAACTTCATAAACTGTAGAGATAAAATACAAATTATTACTTTTCTTTTTTTATGGCTTTTTGAAGAAAAGCATAATTATCTAAAGTCAACACTGATTGTCTCACTATAAAAATTATTACAGTCACAACCCAAAGCCCTAAAGAGAATCAGGAGCTGGGAACATAAAGAGCAGAATACAAAGAGGTATTTACTCAGAGCTGTGTATCACCTAAACTGATTTTAGAAAAAAAAAAATAAAAAAAAATCAGTGACCTTAATAATTTTAGGTTTGACATGTTCTTGCAGGTTTATACCATAGAAATTATAACAGTGTCTGGGACTCTGTTTTGCAAGGATATTTTTATGCACCCACCTCCAGCTGCTATTTCTGAGTGTTAGACATGGAGGTGAGGGCTGAGAGGAAGATCAAAAAAAAAAAAAAAAGGCATAAAATCACAGAATGATTTGCACTGGGACAGATCTCAAAGATCATCCAGTTCCAACCTTCTGCCATGGGTATGGACATCTCCTTCTAGAACAGGTTCCCCCATTGAACCTGACCTTGAACACTTCCAAGGATGAGCAGCCATAATTTCTCTGAGCAATATGTTCCAGTGCTTCACTATATTCACAGGAAAGAGTTTCTCAGTAGTATATCTAACCTACTTTTTTCACTGATTTGTTGTTAACAAGGAATGATGAGTTTTTATGCTGGTATTACACAGGCTGAGGTGCCAGCATCAAAATTGCTGATGAATCAGGTCATGGCTGCTACCAAAAATCCCTTTGAGCTTCACAAGCTTTCACCTCTTGCCTCAAGACACTTTTCAGCTCTTACTGCTTGTGCAGCACACTTCCTGCAAGGTAAATAGAATCTGCTTCCTATAATGCTTTACAAGCATTATTTGCTGCCATAAAATATGAATAAAAGCATAAAATATTGAGGAAGATATAATTTTATAGTACATTAAAAAATAAAAAAAAATTAACAAGCATGACAGGTTAACATTTTACAAGCATCAGAGGAGCAGGTGAATTATGACATTATTGGCAGCAGAACAAGCTATCTTATGTTTAGCCCTGGAGTTCTATATTTTTCCAGACCATTTCTAATTAGAGTCTTGAAATGAGATCCTGCTAGCAAAGCCCTAAATTACAGGCAGCTAAGTGGGGATTCAATCCAGAAATTTCTGGTCTAGTACACGACTGTGAGCCCAACACACTGTGTTCTGCATACGAAACCTTTGAGTTGTACAGGTAGAGAATTATTATAAGGGGGAAAAAAAGTGCTAAAAAACCCCAAAAACAACAACAAAAAAACCCCCACAACAATTCCCCATGGAGATGGCCTTTGTGGATACATTTCCCAATGGAGGAATTGCCATGTTGTGCATAGAGCCAAGAAAACACAAGGGTGTTTTGTAGAAAAAAAGGTGAAATTCCATATCAGTGTATGTAGGAACTGGGGTGCTCAAGATCAAGAACTAGAAAAATAATAGTCTAAAGCATTAAAGGGAAAGGGAAAAGGAAAGGGAAAGGGAAAGGGAAAGGGAAAGGGAAAGGGAAAGGGAAAAGAAATGAGAATGGGAAAGGGGAAAGACTGACTGACAGGAGAAAAAAAGCCAAAAAACTTCCTTGTATCTGGAATAAAAACCATGAAAACTTACACTGATAAAATATAATCTGGATCAGGACACCATTGTAAGCAAGAGGCTTTGTATCTTGAATGAATCTTTCTTTTCACTGACACTTCACATGGGGTGTAAAGATGTACATGTGTACACATGAGAGAAAAGAAAACCTCTGTCTTCACACAGATTTGTAATACTCATTTTAGAAATATGTCTGAACTACATGCTTTTTAAGTTTAAAATAAAACAAAATCTGAAATAAATTATATGATGGAATATGCTGAATTTGAAGGCACTCACGAGGATCATCCAACCCAATCCCCAGCCCTGCACAGTATCATCCCCAAGAGTGACACCATGGCCCTGAGAGGATCATCCAAACACTCCTTGAGCTCTGGCAGTCTTGGTGCTGTGCCCACTGCCCTGGGGAGCCTGTTCAGTGCCCAGCCACTCTCCGGGGGAAGAAATCATCTAAAATATAAAATTAACTAAGGAATCAAAGAATGATTCTAGTTAAACTGTGACCAAAGGTTTGCTTTTAGCATTTTTATTCTCCCTCTGAAAACATCCAAAGCGTTTGTGTTTCCACTTGAAGTTGAACCAGTCTCTTGAGATGTCACTGAGAGAATCCATCACTAGAGGTAAAGGAATTGATCAGATACTTCCTGATCTTTTGCAGACAGCAACTGTATAAACAAACAGAGGCTCTGATCCAGGGTAATTACTTTGAGAGCCTAAGGTAGACTTATACATGGTTAAATATTAGTTTCTTAGCACATGACAGAGAAAGGAAATCAGTCATCTGAAACCAGTGGCACAGCTTGCCTGTGTGGTTAGTGAAGTTAGATCTGCACTTCTGCACAGTTCCAGGGGGTTCTTTGCTTTACCTAGTGGCCTGATATCTTTACAATCAATGCATTTCCTGGTGTCTGTAAGAATATTTAGTCTGCATAGTACTAGGAAGAAATAGGGACTTTCACTCTCAAGATAATTTTTTGAGGGTTAATGATATTTCTCTACTATGTAAAAAATTAAGGAGGACAAGGAATATTGAGAGAAAAAAATGGAATTGAAAATCAATGGCTGAAATGTTAGAATATTTCATATAGGGAAGACGTAGTAGGTAGGATGTTCATGAAGGGCAAGTCAGTGACAGTGTCTTTTGTCTTATTCCATCTGAGAAGCAAAAATAAATAAGATTCTAAGAGCAACCAGAAACATAAGAATACAAAGCTAGGGAAAAATTGAGGGGAAAGTGGTTTTTTGTTTGTTTGTTTCCAGGTTTGTTTTTTGTTTTACAGAGTGGTCACTTCAGTGCTGGAAAAGAGATGGGAAATGGCTCTTGGAGCAATTAGATTTTGATATTTCAGACATCTGGCCTTACTGGATCCAGACAAGATAGAGGAAGATTTCTACTTCAAGAGGGAACAGCCCAGTAATAACAGAGTTTGATGTTTGTCAGAATTGTTCCAAAACTTATAAACTCTATGCTCTGAAACTGTCAGAGTCAGAAATAAATTGCAACAGAGAGACTTGGTGACCATTAGATGGTCAGAAGTGATAAAATATATGAGAGGGTCGAATGCAAAAGGAGGTACCAGATCCAAGAGAAAGGAGTTTTCATTATTCTGGCGAGTTGAACTAAACATTGCAAAACTGAAAGGAGACCCTAGTAAAGAGGAGAGTAATTATTGGTACCAGAGACAGTGGTCTATTAGTACAATTTCAGCTACATCGAGTTCTCACTCTGGTAGAAGATCTAGCACAGAAAAAAAATGAAAAATAGTGATGTGACTTTTTTTTTTTAGCAACAGGAAGGGAGATAGTCCCAGATAATATTGATGGAATAAAGAATGAAGACACAAATAATGAAAGAGTTACATTGAATTTACTACACCAGAATTGAAAGACCAAAAACTTTCAGTAGGGCAGGAAGATGGAAAATCTGTGAAAGATGTAGTAAAGCAGAAAATATTTCTGACAACTGTGTTTAGCAGAAGAAAGAGGATATAGTTCACACTAGAAGGCAGAGCATTGTGCAGCAATGAAACTGGCAATTGGAACATGCCAGTTTCCCAGAAAAATAAAAATTGTCTGACGAATTTTAGCCTTGGGTAGCAGCAAATCCATGTTTCTGTTATAATAGGGAAAAAAAAAACCAGCATAAACATAATGCTGGGATTCTTAAGAAAAAATGGCCATTACAATCTAAATCATAATTTATAGTCAACCTAATAATGAATATTTTCAAAGGCAAATGAAGATATATACAGGAATGTATCATAGGATGTTTGTATCCAAATGAACTGGAGAAAAATACAGTTCTTGGAAAAATATAATGCAAAGACTGATGCTTTCCCACTGTGCAGACAGCAAAACAAGGTCAAGGATGCATCAGTAGCAAAAAAGACAAATTACCGAAGAGATGTAGCCACATGTCTTTATGGGAATAGAAGAGCTGCCAAAAGAATATAAAATCAAACTTGTGACATCAGCAACTCTAACAACAGTCTCTGACCTCTATATTTCCTTGATACAGATGGTAAGACAAAAGAAAATTGAAGATAGGAGAGGTATTTGACAGAAGAAAGTACTTAAGACACATAAGCAGTGAAAGCCACAAAGTTCAGCAGAAAATTAGCATATGTATATGGAGAAACAAAACTGGCTTCTTAAATTAACTTGTTTATCATAAATCAAATATTCTCAAAGTTGTATATTTTGAAAGTCCTCGTGGCCTTTCTCCTCCCTGCCTTTTCCATGGAAGAATCTAAGCATTAACTGTATTCATCATTATATTTGGAAGGTACTGTGTCAGCTGGCTCCCAGTCAGCATCACTCTAGCAACAGAAAAATTCTGAAAAAGAAATCTAGGATGGTGCCAGGGTTGCTTGGCATCCTTTGCCAGGCAGAAGATGTGTTGGTTATGACAGAAATAAAACTGAGGATGATGAATGCTGAGATCCTTTCAGCAAGCTGGCCTTGCTCTGAATGAGGCTGCTACCTGTGAAAAGGAGCAGATAAATGTGTGCTGTTCTTTACTAAGAAATAGGAAATTCTTGTGAACCGTCATGTTTCTGCAGCTCCAGAGAAAGCTCAGCAAAGCTCAGCACTGTTACAATGATTTTGGAAAGGACATAACAAGGTCATTTAACATAATTAAAGAAGTATTGATAAATCTACCCCTTTGGTGCAATATTCTGTATCACCCAGAAGTAAAAGCAAGGGATACACAGTTGTTCAGTATACCTGTATCTGTCTCCATCAAAAAAACCCTGTCTAGAAACAAAAACCCACACCCTGTAGTGTTCATATAAAAATTTCCAGAGAAATCAAACAATGGTATGTTCCAGTGTGTGTGGGCTGCTCAGAAAGCCACGGGGACCTGCAAAAGGCCCAGTCTGTACATACTTTTGATAACACCCAAACAGATTGAAGCATCTCTGGCCTTACAGGATTAATAGTCAAGAAATAACCCCCCCCCCCCCTTTTTAGATTCAAATACTCTGATCAGGTATGGGGCTTTCTTTCAGTCTTTGGTATCAGCAAATAGTCTTAGGGAAAGTCTTTGTTAAGGAAAAACTCATGTGAAAGAACACAGTTTTGAGGAAGATGCCCAGGTAAATATATCTTAATACTGACTGACAATAATCATACTATTTCAATCAATATAAATCATATTTATTAATTTTATTACTTATTTATTCAATATGAATCAAATTTATTCATTGCTGTCTAGGAGGAGTCAAGAGAATGAAATTCCAACAGACCAATTCCCACTATAGTAAACACAGGTTGACATTGGAATTATGCAATTACAGTATTGTTAATCCCCTGAGACTTCAGAAAAACTACTCTCCAAAATCCTGCAAGAGCAAAAAACAAGGGCATCACATGAGCACAGCAGTTTCTAGGGTTTGACTAGGACCATTCAAACCTAAGTAACGGCTGTGAAAAATATGGTAAGGGAGGGAAAATAAGCAAACAAGAATATCCAAAGAAAATCTCCCCAGGAAAGAGCTGCTAATATCATTAATCTCTACAAAACTACCTGACAGATCACAGCAGCAGGCAGCAACAACTTTTTTTGCTATGTTTGTTTGATTTTTTGAGAGGGCACACACATCAATGATTATAGCTGATTATTTCTCCATGTGTACAGACCTGACTGTACTTTCATGGGTGTCAGCTGCACATGTCATCCAAAAGACTAAACCCAGATCTTGTCTGATGTGAAATTCCTGAGCTTTTCATACAAGTTATGAGCAGTGTATTAGCACCTCTGTAGTCCTCAGCAAAGAGAAGGTAGAATGGTACATACTTAGGAAAAAAAAAAAAGGTAAGAATCAGGCAAAAATGTGTGTAGGACAATTATAATGTATTGATCACTTGCACGTGGATTCTCTCCAGTAGAACTGATGATAATGTCTTAGGAATGGCTCTGCTTGGAGCACTTGTTAATCTTAAACCTCAGAAGTCTTATCAGAAGGAACTGTTAGAGCAAAATCCCAAGATATAAATTTGGCAACTCTAATGATCTGGGGTACAAAAACTTGAGAACCACATCTAGAGGAAAAGGATCAATTTTTTCTCTTAAAAAGTTCAGAAATCTTTTTGTGCACTTTGTCAGAGCTCTTTCTTGTGATGACTGCAAAGGTATTTCTTCAAAGGAACAGAGTGCAACCTCCATATTTCTTACAGCAGGTAAGAGAAAATAAGTAACTTTTAGTGGTGACAGGAGGTAAAAGCAAGAAGGGACGTCCTCCCCTCAGCCCCTCTCCCAGTCTCAAGGAGCTGCATGTAGAAGCTTCAGGAGAACTGATGCAACCGAATTCAAGTTCAAAATTCAATTCAGATTTAAATCTATGGCTGTATGAGAAAATACATTAGTGCAGACAGATTTGAATAATTTCAAATTGTTTCAGACTCTTGATTTAAAGGCACAGAACACATTTTAACTCAATGGAAAAAAAAATGAACTCTCAGTTTACTCCATGGGTATGTCAGTTAATATTGTCAATTAGTTGTACCAGCACTTAATTCCTTTATAAATTACATTCCTTAGGCTTTTTCTTTGAATGATGAGATGTAAAAACATGGCTCAAAACCCCTGTCATCTTCTAAAGTAAACAGAGAAGTAGGCACTTGATTTTAGAACAGCACAAAAAATGTCAATCATTAAAATTAGAGATCTGTTGCATTCAAAATTTTATGCATGAGAAGAAACAGTTCTGAAGCTGTGGATGACATAAAATCTTCCCCTGCACAGTCACAGAGTAAGAATTTAGTGATTTAAATGCAGTCTTTTGTCTTTGTCTCTCTATTTTGTTTAGATATCATATTCAGACTCAAGTATTCAGATGTTTGGTTCTGCACTGGTTTACTAATATTATTCTTCTGCTTTGTGGGAATTTCCTCACAAAGACTGATATAAATATAAAATATACCTGCTATCTGAATATTCACATTTCTATGCTTTTTTATTATAGGAAATTTCATATCTTTTGCCTTAACTTTTAGAGTGTGTAGTTGTGGCCTTGCACTGCTTCTGGAAATTGAAGTATATTTCTTTTGTAAACTTCGTAACTGTTGGTTTTGTCTCTTTGGAAACAAAAGGAGGCTAGAGATTTTCTTCAGAGAAATGAAAGCTCTGTTATAAATGTTTGACACACAGAGAGAATGATCTGCTAAACTGTTTTCTTTTTTTTTGCTAAAGTGATGCATATCTCCTAATTTTTCACCTGCATTCCATCAGCACCTGCAAATCCCAGTCCTGAAACAAGACTCAGCTGTGTTTGGCAGTGGGGAAGATCCTTTTGCTCTGTTTGGGGGAGCTGGTGTGGAGCATATTTCGTTCTCATACTCCATGGCAATTTTGATATTTGCCAACATGGATTTGTGAAACAGCCTGGCTCCAGTGGCTACTATTCATGAAGACACTGCATGTAAGAAGATTTGATAATATCCATCCACCCACCCATCCATCCATCCATCCATCCATCCATCCATCCATCCATCCAGTGTTACTTTCCCTTAAGGCCAAAAAATGGACTTTGGCTCCTGTCCTTCACTACATAGACTTTGTGAGCCCACCATTTCAGGACATAGGCCCAGCTTTATCCTCCACTGGGTTCTAATTGAAGGCCCATACCTCAAACACACAAAACCTAGCTAAGACTGGCATGTCAGACTGCAAAGAAGGGTAAATTGGGCTAATATGCACAGAGAAAAAGTGGCTTATACTCTGACACCAAGTGTAGCTGATGCATTTCAGAGAGAAGCCCAGTTTGGGTGGCCTGGCTGTTCCCAGCAATCAGAAATCACTTGGATACAGCTTGATGCTTCTCATGGCTTTGGGTCAAATACTTCCTTTGTGCATAGTCATGGCATCATATTTACTTCTCATAATCTGCTTTTAAGTATTTTGAAGTGCTCAACTGAGGGTGTTCTTTGTTTACCTTAATTTTTCACACCTCACCAACACTTTTGCTATTTCTGTCTCCCTTTATAAAGCTAGGGGTGAAAGTGTTGCAGCCCTTGAATTTTCAACATACTGACCATCCCCTCGGATTCAATGCTTTACATTCCTGCTGGTATATTCAGGAAACTCACAGCATGAGGTTTTCTTTGCAGGCAGGCCAAATGAAACTGGGTAGGTAATGTTAGAAAACTACAAATGAGAGAATCGCTGAAGAAAAAAATCTCTAGTTTCCTAAAATTCTTCTATGTCGCTACAATTCAGCTTCCATGTTTTGTTATTTACATAAATATGTTCTTTATGTTTTCATGTTTTGTGTTTAGGCAGGAAGGACTGTGAGTTATTTCCCTAATCAGGAAGGACAAAGGGGATTTTCTTCTTGACCTTGTTAGTTTAAAATATTTATAACCAGAAGACTACATTAATAATTTCTCTGAACAATGTCTTGTAACTCTGGGAAAAGATAAAAAATTCTCACTTAAATTAATTACATTTTGGAGCTCAGCACTTTTTATTTTATTTCACCTCAAGTAATCCAACTGAAATTTAACTGAAGGATTCTTTAATTAAAAGTGGAGAAATTATACAATTGCAAAAATTGTTCCAGTCTCAACAAAATCGATAGAAATATATATAATAATAGACATAAAAAATACATAATATATAAATCTATTTTGTCTCAAGAAAGCCAGTGGGATGAAGTTTCAGAAAACATCCTCCACACATGGCTATTTCTCTGTGCAACTAAATGGAATAATTCGCAATAAAAATTTATTCATGTTTTGGAAACTGCATCTCATTTTTCATCTCAGGTGTCTGTATCAGAAACCACTGCCAGCAGTAAGACATTCCCAGCTGCACAATGTTATCACACATGAAACCTGATTTCCACATGCCTGCCCTTTAGATACAGGCTGTCACCTACAATGATTGGCAGATATAAATGAAGACACTAATGGATAAATTTTTGGGGACTCACAATTCCTTTTATAAATACAAATGCACTTCCTTTGTCTATAAGAAGCAGTATATGTCACAGTTCTTCAAAGTATATCTTCATAAATTTGATTTCTCCTGACAGGATCCACAGCTTTGAACCTTTGTTTTGTTTGGAACTTATTGGACTTCTGCTACTGGAGAATTGAAATACATAATGCTGTCTAATTCAGTTATCCTCATCATATAATAATCACATAAGCAGTATGATACCAATAGCCCAAATAATCTGTGGCATGAGTGTTTATCTTCTGGTGAAATACATCTATGCACCAAAGGTTGGATTTACTGTAACTATAGCAGTTGTGGCCTTGTTGACCCTTCAGAAATACAGCTACAGAAGGAGGGAACACCATCATGTATGAATCCCTTTCTCTCAGGAAGACACACACCAAAAGTAGAGGTAGTAGAGCTTTCAGTCTCCTATTGGAGACAGTTTGAATCCTTCCATCTTTCAGGTGTGTTCATTGGCAGAAGTAGAAACAATAATCTCTTGCCTTTCTGCTGACTTTGTCCCATTTTTAAGAAATTTTTAAGAAATTCAGAATTATTTTTAAAGAAAAAAAATAACATCTTCATATAAAACTAGTGTTTTATGTTGAATATGCATGTGGATTAGATAGGACATAGAATCAAAGGATGGTTTGGGTTTGAAAGGACCTTAAAGACCATCTCATTCCAGCTCCGTGCCATGGGCAGGGACTACCTGAAAGGAGGCTGTAGTCGGGCGGGGGTCGGTCTCTTCTCTCAGGTAACTGGCGACAGAACAAGAGGACACAGTCTCAAACTCCATCAGGGGAGGTTTAGACTTGATATTAGGAAGAAATTCTTCACACAAAGGGTGATCTGCCATTGGAATGGGCTGCCCAGGGAGGTGATGGAGTCACTGACCCTGGAGGTGTTCAGGAGAAGGCTGGATGAGGCACTTGGTGCCATAATTAAGTTAATGGGCTGCTAGATTGTGGGTTGGACTTGATGATCTTCAAGGTCTCTTCCAACCTTGTTGATGCTGTGATATTGTGATGCCTTCCACCAGACTGGGCTGCTCCAAGACCCATCCAAGATGACTTTGAACACTTCCCTAGTTGGGTTATACAAATGAGCACAAGTCTCCACTACACACAATTCTTAACAACAAATGGAGCCATTGGACATTTTAATGTTTTTGGCCAATATCTTTTTACACACACACACACAAACACACACACACACACACACACTTATTTGCTTTATTATGCTCTTCTGTCACCTTTGCAGCTTTGCAGTGATTTGTCAGAAAGGTCTCTCATCCCTTAGTCCACACAGAATACTGATTTTGTGCTTAAATGGCTGGGGGGATGACACAGGGCAAAAGTTTTAGTGCCTTTTGCATGAAAACTGACCTTTGGATGAGTTTGCAATTCCTGCTGAACATCCCTCAGGGGACAGATGGCTGAGGGACATAAAATCCTGACAGGAAAAAAAAAGTGCTGTATTGTATAAAAAAGAAACTAATTAGAAAATAAAAGGCTGTGAAGAGATACTGAAATGGGAGATTAGCATAGAAGTGATGGAAGAAGAGGTTTGCCTGGAAAGAAGTAAGTCAATTGGGGAATAATCTGAATCCTATATACAAATCATTGAGGATCCTTATCTTTCTGCTGAGGAGAGGATCCAAGGGTTATCTGGTGAAAGAGGACAGCTCCATTTTCTTTTTCCAAAAGAAAATTAAACTTTCCAAAAAAAGGAAGTCTTACTGGCACATGCTACAGATATTTGTTGCCTTTTTTAGATTTGCCATATATGAATATCTTTGATGTTTTTGGAAGCTAGAGAATGTGTCATTGTCAGATGCTGAGGCTATTTTGTACTTAAAATAATAGTTATAAAAATATCACCTGATACAACATAGAAATCTCTTTCACTCTTACTCCCCAAAAAGGCAGGGAAGAAGCACTTATCATGACTCCAGGCATAATGTGGCTGCTGCCAAAATCCAGGCACATTCAGCCTGCACTGCAGAGCCACTCAGCTCCATCAGGGTGACTCAGATTTTTAACTGTAAGGGATGTGCTTGCAATGTTCAATGTGCATCTTAAAGTCAAAATAAGCTTGTAAAATGTCCAAATTTGTATATGTGGAGCTGTCTTTTATCGTGTACTTTCTGCTATCTTCAATTACACTAATAAAATTTTCATTTAGGGAAAGAAGTTGGATGTAAAACTGGATAAATTCTTTGAGTTCTTTTTTCTTTTCAGAATATTTATTAGTGATAACAGCTAATGAACTGCTTAAGGGTAATGAATCTTATTAAATGCACTTTAAATTATCTCTTAAATTAATGCAAGAGTGCAATTTCAGGGCTAAAGACCCACATAAGACTGGCAGAAGAACTAATATTTGCTTCCTACAAAAGACTCCATATTGCCTGCAGCTAAATTATGTATATCCAATCAAATTCTTGTCCCTAGACAAGAATCCTTGTTACATCCTAGAGATGTAACATGTGTAAGCAGATTAAAATGTTATGTACAATTTAAGGGAGATGTCTATAGATTTCTTTCAGAGAATATGCCCAAAGTATGCCCATTTCCTGCAGCCACTATGTGATAACTCATTCTTTTTTTTCCCCTTTTTTTCTTTTTTTTGCCTATTTGTCAGCATTATTTAGCAAATAGTCTTGATGAACCCAACAGTTAGCTGGTCTATGATACAGGTCAGTGTAATCAAGCTACGGCAGTAAGAATGAAGGGATTTTGTCTTCAGGGGTAGAATTATTACCTTAAGATGCAAGCTTATTTTGGAAATGAAAGTCAGATTTCTAAAATTTAAGCAGTGTGTACATATAGCTGTTTAAGAACACAACTTCATATATATAACTTCCAGCTTCTCCAGGCAGTTTAGGACAGTACCTGACAAAATGTCAGCTTCTCCTACCTTACACTCTCTTCTCCTACCCTGCTCTCATGAGCTTGGCTTTGGCTCTAGGGAAGTATTAGATGTGATTGTAATGAGAGGATACTCGATGGGAATGGTTGTTTGTATTCCCTTTAGCCTGGATATCCCATTAATATTCTGTCTTTTAAACATGATGCCACGTTTGAATTTAAATGCCTCTGTGTCTCCTGTGCATTATCAGAGGTGAGCTACGAAAAGTATTCAGTCTCATTTCAGCTCCTGAACATGAGAGAGAGAGACATTTAAGGAAGCATTATTAGCAAAGAACATTGACCAAAAAGTCTGGAAAAGAAAGCAATCAGTTTTCAGGTTTCATATTCAAGAAATTCTTCCTTTACATAATTGTGGAGTGAATAACTTCTGTTGTCTCCCACTGGAGGTTTTGACCACTGGACACAACGAATTTTTATTGCCAAGTTCTCAGCAGCGTGGAGGTTGCCCATCATTCCTGTGACCAGGCTGTGCCTGCTGCCCATCCTGCTACTCAGTCTCCTCCGACACTCAACAAATTTTCAGGTACTGCAAAGGAAAAGCCAACAAAATTGTTGAACATAAACAAAATTAATGAAAACTGCATCAGGTGAAAAAAGATCTTCAGAGACCAGAATGGTTCAAAATTTTATTAACTTCAAATGTAAACTAGTAGTTAGCCATAAAATGCATGCTAGAAATTTGCTGGACCCGTTTCAGTAGAGGAATAATTCGTATAGTTTCTATTCTTTCTTGATGCTTAAAATTATTTTTCCCTTTGAATATTTCAGAATTAGGTTATTACAAGCATTCTTTAGAAAGAGATCTAGATGTTGGAACAGAAATTAAGCTTTCTGTTTTGTTAAAATTTTCATTAAATATTCTTTAAAGCCTTCACCTTCTTTCAGTTAATGTATCATGTTTAAACCTACCTGTCTTCTGACCATCCCTGTCATCAGCAGCCAATGTATTGGTTTGCTGTTTCTTCCCCATCATAATTAGTGCACAGAGAAATATATTTCCATCTCTAGCTGTTATAGCAGCACTTCTTTAAAGCACACTATTTAGAAATACATGGTCAAAGCAACTAATAACCAGAGCTTTCCTATATTCTCGCCTTGAAAATTCCTTATTTCATTTTGCATGATGTTATTTTACACCAAATTAACAAGTTTGTGAACTCATGTTTTAGTTACTGTGCTAAGGTATTTTCTGAACTGTCATATCTGGTCAGACACAATCATTCCTCTCAACTTTCATGAATTCTTGATGTTCTTGACTTCATGACATGCTGCAGAAGCACAGTGACTTGAGCATGTGAAGATCATTCGATCATAGAATGGCCTTTCTCTAATAGAGGACAGAGCTATATCCAGGGATGCCATTACAGGGCTCAGGACTTCAGAACTCTCCGGGTGAAAACACTTCTGCAGAACCTGATAAACAAGAAAAAAAGCAAACTCACTGATTTACTATTTTTTTTTATTATTTTTTTATCACGAAGGGCTGAAAAAAAATGGGGTTGTTCGAACTGGAGAAGAGGAGGCTTCAGGGAGACCTTCAGCACCTTCCAGCGCCTAATGAGGCTCCAAGAGAGCAGGGGAAGGACTACAGACAAGGGCCTGGGATGACAGAACAAGGGGGAGTGGCTTCCCACTGTTAGAGGGTAGGGATATATGGATATTGGGAAGGAATTCTTCCTTATGAGGGCAGTGAGGATCTGGCACAGTTTGTCCAGAGAAGCTGTAGCTGCCCCATCCCTGGCAGTGTTCAAGATCAGGTTGGACAGGGCTTGGAGCCACCTGGTCTAGTAGAAGGTGTCCCAGCCTATTGCAGGGGGTTGGAATGAGATGATCTTTAAAGTCCCTTCCAAGACAAACCATTGTGTGATTCTACAGCTACTGGAGGTGATGAGAATCAATTGTTCCACAAGGTTTTCAGCAGGAGTTGCCCATGTTCTGCTGTTCTGAAAATCAGGTCTTATTTAATAGAATTACTTGCTGCAGAAGTAGATTTCCATGCATGAAGAAATTATCAAGCATCTGTGAAAAATGAAAAACAGATTTCATAAAACCTTTTTATGTATAAAGCAAGATAACATCTACCTACAAAAACCTGTCAATAGAATTTGATGTCAACATCATTAGGGTGTAAGTTCTTTTATTTGCTACCTGCATACCCTTGTAGTCATGGGTACACTAGTAATTTTGATTTATTGTAGTGTTATAATTCAGTTGGAATAATATTAATTTATTAAGGGTATCCCTTAAATAATAAAATAAATACTAGGAAAAAAAGGATCTCCCAGGTAAAAATAATACTATAGGACACCCTGCCATTAATGATACAAAGACTGTGACCTCTCATAACGATTTTATCAATAATATATCAATTAATAATTAAAGCTTTATCATTTATAAACTGGAGACTCAATTAGGTCTTTCTTCAGAGGATAATGATGCCTTGGCAATGAGAGGAATGCTAGATGAGAATAATGATTGATCAAATTGTTAAAATTGTAAAAGTGGATTGAATAGGAAAGCAAGATAATTGCTAGGGACTCATTCTGCATTCTGTCATTTGGCCTTTATACCCTGAGATGAAAATAGCAAGAATAATAAATATGGTATTATTTCTTCCTCAATAAGGAGGCTTCTGAATAAAAAACATTGTACTTTTCTATGTCATATTTTTTAACTCTCCTGTTACTGTGGACCAAATATTTACAATATGTTGTTATTGCAGATTTGCATATGAAATGCCAAGTGATGACTGGGAGGTTTTTAGTGTGGACAATCAAAAGAATTTGTTTTGAATAAATAGTAAAAGGGTTGTCTTTAAATATCAAGTTTAGGAATATAAAATTATTACCAACAGATAGGAGTAAAAAGGAGGAGGGTGAGAAAGAGGAAAAGAGGGAGGGAATGGGTTGGGAGAAGGGAGAGAAAGACATTTCTTAGCAGGCACAGGATCCCATATACCACAGTGTCAAGTCATTTGCCTTTGTCTAATCCATCAGAGGCAACGTTGCATTGCATGAACCACTGTTAAGTTTCACTAAGGCAATTCACAGCCTCCTCTAGCAAACATGACTAATTTTATGGATTTTTATTAATCGGAGTTCAGATAAAATGACTTAGAGGAAAAATGAGTTATTATGTCTCTCCATGTAAGTTTTATAGAGCAGTTGTTAACACTTGGGGATCTCAAGCGGGGCAGCAATGAAACATAAAGACACTTCTGGGTGAAGATATCTCACCTGACTGGAGCAGGCAATGCCATGAGGACTTCTGTACCCAAGGAGCAAGGTGCTGTCTGAAGAGCCTGGTGCCCCTTTATAGCTTGATAACTAGAGTTTGCTCAGTGGTCAGCAACAAGGGTTGAACTTGTGTCTGGACACGTGCATTGGCTGAACATTATTTTCTCCCAGTATATTTAGGATGAGTTATTACTATTACTACTGCAGCCAGAGTATTTCTTGAGGGAGCCTCAACTATTATTTAAAACTAGATCCCTAGTGGAGTAGATAAAGAAATGGAACACTTATGGAGCACCAGGGGTTGAAGAGGTTTTCACTTTTCCTTTGCTGGGAATCATAACGGGCTTATGTGTGCAGTTTAATGGGTAGTTTTCAAGATTCCATCCTTTCTTAGAAATGGGCGGATAAAAGTATTTGCCAAATTTACAGGAATGCTTTGGCCATTTCACAGAATGCTTTAAATGCAGAATATAAACCATATTTTATGCTAAGGCTCCACTAGGTCTGTATTTCCAGGAGACAACAGCACTATACATATACTGTGACCCACAGGTTTTTCTCCCTGTATGAATTTAGGCAGTTTTTCAAACAAAGCATGTATTATGAATGCAGCAAGGGAAATGTCTGCTTCAGAGAAGCTGGTGTCTCAAAGGTAAACATGTATAAATGTTTATACATTTTTTAACACATATTATTTACCCAGAAGAGTGCAACAGCTGCTTCGGAGTTGTTCTAGTCTCAGTGGTAAATAGGTATTTTGGCAGTTGCTCGAAACAGAAATGATTCTTTGGTTCCATTCCATTCTAGCCTCTCCACTTGTTATTCTAATGATTATTCCAAATGAATCAGGTGTCAGAGTAGATTGATTTCACTTCACATGAGGCTTCTTACAAATTATTTTTGTACCTCCATGAAAAGCCCTGAGTAGAAGGCACCTTTTGTTTTTCATTCTCTTAGTCATAAATTAGTCTCTTCTCTCATTTGACCTTGTGATTTGCATGGCCTTCAAATAGAGGTGAATTCTTTCCTATTCAGTTTCACCTGGGAGTATTTGAACACTCTGATGTCTGTAGGTGTTCACCAAGCAGCCTCATCTCAGCCAGCAGCAGCAATCCAGTTGGAATGGCATGGTACTCTTTAGTCCTGATTGCTTGCCCTAGTCACTATCCAGAACACCAGATGAGCTTGAAAGAAATCTCATTGCAACTGATGCTGAAAGAGAGAGACCAAATGCTCTCATACATGCTGCAGTGACTTCAGTGATATCTGGATAGACACAAATTGGCTAGACACTTGAGGACAAATCTTCATCCTATAGGATAAGAGGAACGCACCCCCTCCAGCCTGCCTCTCACAGAACTGGGACCAAGGGCTCCAGCAGTCTTCCCAACGGGTGGTTCACAGGTTATTTTTGCATTCAGGCCTGAAGCTAATCACTAATTAAGCCCCAACTGCACACACTGTGTGCATCACTAATGCATCTGTGTGTTACATCTTGTGATTCTCCTGGCTGTGCTCATTTGTTATAACATCAGTTTGCTTTCTTAGCTGAAATCCTCTGCAACACTAGAGATAGTTGTTAGCTAGGATTAGTCCTGTTGGGTTTTATGCCTTGAAGTTTATCACCCAGATCTAATTTCTCTGGTCTGTGGCAGCTGTTCCAGTTGTTTCCCCGCTGGCTTCCAGTCTTACACTCCTAAACGGGGCTTACAAGAAGACTGGAGAGGGACTTTTCACAAGGACATGTATGATAAGACAAGAGGGAATGATCTTAAGATAAGGGAGAGAATGTTTAGATTAGACTTTAGGAAGAAGTTCTTTACTGTAGAGGTGGTGAGCTCATGGCTCCTGTTGCTCAGAGAAGCTGTGGCTCTTCCATCTCCTGCAGTGGTCAAGGCCAGGTTGGATGGGGCTTGGAGCAACCTGGGATAGTGAAAGGTGCCTCTGCCTATGGCAGGGTGTTGAAATGAGATGGTCTTTAAGGTCGCTTCCAACTCAAACCACTCTGTGATTTTGTGGTTCTATGATTCTCATGGTTTTAAATGAAGCAGTCGAAGTAAAGGGAAGGAATAGATCATACCACCTCTGTTGCCCTATGTGTCTCTCTGTGCCAAATACAATTTTATTTTGTGTAGAAGAGTGGATATCTGTCAATTTGCTCCAATTCACAGACCACCACACAGTGAAATCTTATTTTCACCAAGATTATAAATTCAGCAAAAGAACAATTAAATGCAGCAGCACATACAGTGGGATGTCTCCTCTTAGAGTGTTAAGGGTGTGATAAACTCCATAGATGGATGGAGAGGGAGCTGAGGGCTCTTATGTGTTAAGCTGCCACAGAAGATTCTCCAGAGCTCATCTGGAGAGCTCAGCTCTGAGAATAAACATGATTCATTAAATCAAGCACCAGAGTAAATATTATGAGATGATCTATTACAGTAAAGTTGCTTTCTTACATGTCAGGACACAGAGGAAACAGAAATGTCACAAAATTTATAAAAAATGCATTTTATTGCTATGTATTCACGAGCTATCCTAACATTCAGTGGTTTCCTTACAAATTTGAATTACGTTACTTTTTTTTTTTCAATATCATATTGGATATGGCAAATAATTAATGCAAAACATTCATAATATTAGAAGATTAGATTGCTCAGAAAGTTGGTGATGGGATGAAGAAGTGATGACTGAAGATTGAAGAGGAAATCATTAAATATATACCTAAACCAAGTATAACTTCAGTATGTAGTTTTTTGGTTTTGTAGACTTTCTTTGTGGTCAATGAAGAGCATTAGTCACCTCCAGAAAGTAATTCATCTCACCCTTCATAGATACTGAGAATGGATTAATATTGTCCTAGGAGGTGAGTGCCACCCTGAAATTAGTTTTCCAATCTTACAGTTCTTCAGTAGTCAAGTGATATAAATTTAGTGCCTTCAATGTGAGTTCATGCAGTATTCTGCGTTCATAAACCAACATTACATTTGCTGTCTGCTTTAGATTAGATGAAAAGGCAGGGAAAAGTGAACAAACAAAATATTTCACTACTGCTAGAAGATAGAGATCAGGAGATATTAGTTCCCCTCACTCTTAAAAGAGCTGTAGAATTCTGTGTGTAGTTCTTGACAGAGCAGCGTAGGTAGTTTAATCAGTTCATGTTAGCTAGAGAGATTAATTTATTAGTGTGGTAATTCTCCCTGCACTAGCACCACATTTACTCACAAAACAGTATTTGAAGGATTTTATTTACAGAGTAGTTACTAGAAGTTGGCAAACAGGGGCAGTGCTCATCAAATGCAAAAGTGCATGTGAGTATCTAATGACTGAAGTGCATTTCAGGGAAGAACGTGCAGTTTATAAATACTGTATGTATCTGGATTCAAGTGATAAAAAAGCACCTAGAAGATGTATATTAGACAAGAGGTGAAGGAAGTGAAGAAGTTTAGAAGGGAAATGCAGTAAAATATCTGCATTTTCTATACCATATCATCAATATTAATCACATGGAGGTGTAGCTTAGCCTATTTATGAGCATCTTTAATTGAGATTTACTGATTATCTTAGTTATCAATGTCTTTAGAAACTTTCTGATATTTTTTAAATTGAAGCCCTCTCGATGTTGTCTTAGTTTCCTATGAAATCCTAAAAATAATTCCCATCCACACCCAAAAGGAAACTCCAGTTATTGCAATCTCAATCTACTGAAACATGCTACACATGACTCCTGCAAGTTTTCCGTCTCAATACATTTCTGTTCTTGTCGACATCAAATATTTTTGCTTCCTATGGCTGTAAGGGGAACACAACTTCCTTACTAAGCCTCAATCTTCTGCACAATTTTATTTTTGCCTATAAGACCAATAAAATATCTGGGCCTCATGTAGCCTTAGGTCTAGCATATATGTCTTCAGTGGTTAATTTCCAGCTATGATTATTTTCTTCCATGTTTGTACAGTTGGGACCAACAGGTGTTTTCCTAGGCAAAGATTGGGTGAGACCAGTGCTCTGTTTTCAAAAACAGACAGCATTAGTCTCCTGCACTTAAAAACCTTTTGACTTTACCTGATACCATTGTGTTGCAGACAACTGATCCTTTTTACTAGTAACTTCTCATCAGCCACCTTGTACCTTGATCTTAATCAGCCTTTCTGTGAATTCATTAATCCTGAAGCATCCTCACAATATCTAATCTTCTTCTCTGAATTCCTTTCTAATGGTGAGGGATCATAATTGCTGAAAGGTTCACTACAGTCCTCATCCCACCCCACATAGATCTTTTACTCATGTGCCACCCCTTTCAGCTCATTCTAAATAAAAGTCCCATCTTCTTTGGACCTTCTGGCACGGAATGAAAAATACTCTAATTCTTTAAATATTCCATTACAGCATTTTTCCATAAAAGATATAATGGAATCAAACCTCTCCTTTTTTAGTGAATTTCAAAAAAAATGTTGCTACTCTATAGCCTGAGTTTAACATCTGACTGCTGGTCATGGAAATTAAAAGGAAAACATGGGCAAACTTCCCAATAGTCAAAGAGAAGGATGGGGTAAGACTCTCAACTCTGTCTTAATTCATCCCATTCATTTAATACTTAGAACTTGAATACTTGAATCTGGCTTTTTTCCTTGTGGGCTTTTAGAAACGTTCATCACACAACTTCCCTTAAATAGAACCAGACTATTTCTGCTTTACAGGAAAAGATTCATCAGAGAAGCTAAATGAATAGATGGAGATAAGAGATCAGGATGAAAAAAAGTGAGTTGACGAAGATTTCCAACTTCTCTCAGTACTTTGCAATTTCTATTCTATCTTTATGGCCAGGAATCTTGTATCTTATCCTCCATTATGTAGCTTCATTGTAAGTAAATTTAAATCCAAGCACAACCACTGTTTCATAGTGGCTGCTGCTACTTATGTCATCACAGAGTTGCTTTTAAACCCTTTCCTGACACAATATTCATTTAATTACTTCCCTCACTGTGCACAAAGGTCTTCCTCTGCACACCAAGGACCTGAGCAAAGACTGAGGCTGAGTATGTCAAGGCCATGGGACACTGACTGTGTTGACAAATTATCACCTCACAGGAGAGTCAGATCTATCAAAAGGTATCATCCTACTCAGAAATCTGCACTTTCTTATGCTTTTACTGCACTTCCTCTTTTTTCTCCAGATAGAGTGAGTGAAAGAAGAGATGGATCTTGTTGGAAGACAGAGCACTTTGACTGCTGAAAGATGGCAAGCAAGGAATTGCATATGGATTGAAGAAATTATGTGAACTTCTGTATGATAGGTTTCTGTTATTTGCAACACATTTCCAAGGCACGTGGACATGGTTTCAGTATTAGAATAATAACTTCTTAAAGGGGGAGGAGTCTATTTTGATCCTCACTACTCCCTTTCTATACAATACTGACCTTCCTTTCCTCTGCTTCAACAACTCGCTATCAAATACCTGGCTTCCATTTTATGTGTGTAAGCTGCTTGACTTTCTTAAGACTGGCCTTTGTTGGAGTATCCTGCTTGACTCTGTTGTATGTGATAAATGCAGCTAAACTGCAATGGTAAGTAAAATATCACAGTGGGATGTCCAGTGACTATTTTAGATGTTGAGAAGAATCAATAACTGGAGTTTAAGACTTACTTTTTCTCACATATGTCCTTGAATATATCAGTTTGCCTTTGGCAAAAAAATCCTTCAAAGTTACAGAGCCAGAAGTACAGTTAGGTATTTTATAGGAGCTAAATATGGCTGTGAGCAAAAATACCAGGTTTATTTCCATTCCTTTGTTTGCTTGGTATGGGTTTTTCACTGGTTATTTGGTCCTTAAACTCTCATCCCTTGTTTATCATACACTCTAGTTTGGTCTTTCCAAACACATGAAACTGCAGAGGCCTAGAAAAGGACAGATGGAAGTGAGTGGCAAATGAGGAGTCTTTTTGACTTCTACTTCCCCTCAGCCCACATATCTCCTTAGTTATTTTTTTGGAATAAACCAGTCAGAAGATATGGTTGGTTTATGGTCTCAAGAGCTTGTACAACTCACTTTTTTCATTCAGTCTTTCATGTCTACCAAGACTCTTTCTTTAAGGAACGTGCTGTTGCTATGCAACTGAAGGAACCATATAGAGAAAGGGAGAAGGGAAGGAAGAAGAAGAGAGGGAGGTAAAAAAAGAAAGATGTTCTTGGAAAAAAAAAGGATGGAAGTCGTAGACTATGATTTGAAGATCAAAGATAGGAAAAGCTTTTCCTTTAGCTGTGTCAAGACAAGAGGCAGAAATGAAGGAAAACTCCTCCCTTGCCCTCCACTCCTTTTCTTGACCTTGTCCAATCATCTCTGGGTTGCAGTGCACAGCGAGATGGTTGAACAATTTGAGAAATAAGAGTTCAAGTGTCAGATATGCCCTGCCCATCAATTGTTTTACTGGGTCACCTAAGGCAAACTGTTTAATCTCCTGTCCTAGTTTTCTTCCTCTAAAATAGGGACAATGCCTTTTGATTTCTGCCTCGTTGTTTTGAACTGCAAAAGTTTCTGAATAAACCACCCAGTGAGGTCTTGTGTTTTAATGACAGGATAGATATTAGTATTAAAATAAAGATTGTCACACCTTACTCACTTTCTCACTCTGATGGTGCCAAGCATCCCATAGCTCTTGATGTCAATCTACGACACATTCTCATTCTGCCTGATCCTCCATATTTCAGGGTTGTGCTTCAAAACTGGGTGGAATTAACTTCACCCCACCTAACTCCAGGCCTTTGCAAGAAATTACTCATGTTCCTTGGGAACCCAGGCCCCTTCTGCACTCAGTGGATTTACCTCTAAATCTAATTCACGCTTCAGAAATGTACATTTTATTTTCTTTTGAAATCTTCTAGCAAAATTCTAGGGTAAATAGAGTTAATTCTCTAAAGCTGAATAAGATGCAGTCAGGTCAATGTGGGTTTCATTTCCTTTTTATATGTTTTTAACTGTGTGGTGTTTTCACACAGTGGAAATCTTCCCTTCCCTTATAAAAGGAAATTTCCAAACAGAGTAAGAAAAGCAGCAGAAGGTAGAACTGAGCCCTACAAGAGAACTGGCAGGATGATGCTGCCTCATTTAGAATTAATTTGTTTGTGCAGGCTTGTTAAAGTGAAAGTGGCATTTTACTTGCTCTGATGAAGACAGAATTAATTTTGCTATGATTAACATTCAGTTTCTTAGAAACATTCACTGTTGCTCAGCTTTTTTTCTCCGTGATAGAGGATCATTTAAAAACATAATTAAGAGTAAAAGCCCCATTTTCTGTACTGACATTACAGTGCTTCCAAATATCGAGTTTTTGTCTAGTGCTCTCGAGTTTTTCAGGGTTTTGTTTTAATAATTTGTGTGTTCTAGTTGCCCTTCTTGAAAAATGAAGAGCCATAGTCATTGTCCATGAAATCATCTGTGGACAATATTGGTGCAGATTTCTCCTTGCTGTACCTTGCTGTGCATCTTCATGGGACAAGTCAACCCTCTCCTGAGTGTCTTAAATACCCTTTGGTGTAGAAATCTTTGGTTCAAAATCTTCGGTGCATCCTAAATGGTGAGCTCTTATCAAATCCCAAAGAATTTAATAGTGGAACATCTAAGGCATCTTGGATCAGGAGTTTAAGATTTGTTTCATATTTATCCATCTATAAGTGTGTCCTAGTTAGGATGGTAGTTAACCTTATCTCACTAGCTCAGCGAAACTCTTCGTTCTGCATTCAATTGATCTTCTCTGTATGTTTTCACAGCCTCTGTCATAATGGAGAAATTTATCTTCCAGAGACAGAACTGAGTTGGAAATGTGGTATTTGCACATGTACACTGACTGTTTTCTAAGACTGTTGATCCTTGCCTTGCCTTGATTTTCTTTCCCTTCCCAGTGGAGCAGAAGTTTGATCTGATTAAACACACCTTCCTTCTGACCTTCTAATGGCCAGAGACAGATTCCTCAGTTTAACTTGTAAGGAGGTCTAATTAATTTTAAAGCAGTAAATAATTGTGTGTATAAAAAGCCTGATTATTTTAGATCATTAACAAAGGTGAAGCATCAGCAGTAAGCAGGTGATTTTAATGCAAGCTTCAGGTAGCTGACAGTAAATTTTATATTAGCTTTCAGAGATAATTAAGTGGGGTCAACAGCCTTTGACTAAACAGTGAGAGTCTCTGGAGGTTGTAAAACTGTGATCTCCTGTTTGCATACTGTATTTTTGCATCATGTTGACATTTTAAGAAAAAATCAAAATTAGCCATCAAATGTACCTTGTGCCTGGAAAGGATGTGGTACATTATGGGATAATGAGAAAAAAGAAAAGAGAATGAAAGCCCAAACCCTTTGTCCTCAATTTGATTTGCCAGTTGTTTACGCTGGGCAGTGACATGGCCATAAAATACATTTTTTTGGATATACATTATAAGTTCTGTAAAGATATACCTATTTTTTAAGAGGGTGAATATCTTCTTATAAGCACAATGAAGTGTATCATGTGTCTGCTGTGATGGAAGGAAGATTGACTTGCTGCCACACTGTTGTTTAAATAGCTGACAACAGCCATGTCTGATGAATGCATTGCTATAAATGATCTCCACTTTTCATATCCTTCTACAAAGACCTTGTTAGACAAAGAGCTAATCTCCAGTACTTCAAAGATTTTAGCAATATCTTAGTCATGCGTTATACTGGATCATAGAAAAACACTTCAATTCACTGTATATATAGCTTTTGTAAAGTAAAAGACCAAGAAAAATCCACAGTAGGTAAAATAATATGTGATTTTGATATGAAAAAGTAACTTTGATAAAAAAAAGGTAATACTTGTCTATATTCAAACTATCTATTTATACTGTCGGATGCAGAAGGAAAGATCACAGGCAGAACAATCAATGATAACACTGTTGTTTTTAAATCTGGATTAAAACAACCAAAATGCTTATTGTTAATCACTGGATATTCTGAGAACACTTTTAACAAGATCACCAGCTCTTTTCTTCCAGTACTTAAAGAGACTTACAAGAAGTCTGAAGAGGATTTTTAGCAAGGACGTGTAATGACATTAAACTGAAGAAAGAAAGGTTTAATTAGATATTAGGAAGAAATTCTTTACTATAGGGATAGTGAGGCTCTGAAACTGGTTGCCCAGAGAATCTCTGGCTGCCCCTGGATATGTCCAAGGCCAGGTTGGATGGGGCTTGGAGTAACCTGGGATAGTAGAAGGTGTCTCTGCCCATGGCAGGGGGGTTTGGAACTAAATGGTCTTTAAGGTCCCTTCCAACCCAAATCATTCTGTGATTCTCTGAATATTTGCAAACAACCTTTCAGACTGTAGGGGAGAACTTGGTTTACACAGGTGAGAGCTGCAACAGTCCTGGCACAAGCAGATGCTTAACAGTGCTAAGCTGTACAAGAGAAAATTACCTCAAGTTGCCTCAAGAGAGGTTTAGATTGAATATTACAAACAATTTCTACCCCAAAAGGTTTGTCAAACCCTGAAATGAGCTGCCCAGGGCAGTGGTGGAGTCGCTATCCCTGCAGGGATTTAAAAGATGTGTAGATGTGGTGCTTGGAGGCATTGTTTAGTGGTGGCCTTGGCAATGCTGGGTTAAGGATTGGACTTGACAGTCTTAGGGGTCTTTTCTAACCTAGATGATTCTATGGTTCTATGAACCTGATGACTCAAGGCATCTTATCTCTTCATAACTTCAACCTTTAAAAATATACCCAAAATTCCCCGCCCTGAAACAAAGGAAATCTATGGATACAATAAAATTAACAAGTTATGCGTTCATGAGCAGAAAGAGTTAGAAATATTGAGCAGCTACAGAGCCAGTAAAACAGATGTTAAGATATCATTTCAAAACCAGACAAGAATGAGTCAGGCAGCCTTGTTTATTTCCGTAAGATTTTAGAGATAAAGGAGGAGAATTAAAAAAAAGACATTTTTTGCTTAACAGCTCTATGTCTTTGGTCTGTTTAACTGTCATTATCTTGGCTGTATCTGCCATGTCTGTCAAGTGTGGAAGAGAGAATTTGCCTTCTACCTCTTTTTCTTTGATCCCTGCCTTCAAGTCGTAGCCTTTCATCCTCATTTTCTTATGAGAGCTATTTCTCTTCATAAAATTTTCTCCTCATACATGAGCAACTGACATAGATTAGCATATACTTTCTGCATCTAATGTTCAGAAGTGACCTTTCACAGCCCTGTGATGCATTCTGATGCTGAACACTTTTGAATGCTTTGACGTGCTGCCTGTCTGCCAGGTACAGCATATGCAGCACTACATAAGAAGGATGTATGGGAATGGTAACTGCCCAAGCCTCAGCTCAAAAATTGTCTTCCTAAAGTCTCAGACCTCTAAAAGCTTCTAGTGCATGAGCCAATGTGAGGGAAAGGTGAATGTTGTGGGGCACAGATACAGGTGGGAAAAGAGATGTACATTTTTCAAGGCAACGTCCCTTTGAGATGGACTCCTTCCCTTAAAATAACTCTCCAGAATTAATAATCTAGTCTTAGAGTGTTTGGGGTTGGAAAGCATCTCTTAAAGACCAACTAGTTTCAATCCCCCCAGTCAAAGGCAGGGACACCTTCCACTAGACCAGGTTGTTCCAAGTGCCATCCAACATGGCCTTGGACACTTCCAGGGATGAGGCAGCCACAGGCTCTCTAGGCAACCTATTCCAAAAGGAACACATAGTAATAGTATATAACATAACAAGACATGTAACAGAGTATATGTTTCAACCCATTTATATCTGCTGTGTAATTAAGAGCACAAATATTTTGGTGCAGTGACGTCAAATGTAAATGCAAATGAGGATCTGAGCCCTAGTTCCATTATTTTTAACTAAATAATTAAGAAAGTTGCTTCAGTGAATGCTTATCCACCTAATAACTGTTAAAACTTTCAGAGACTACGAACACTTACCTCTTCCACTAATTAAACATAAAGCATTCTTGAACAGGCCTTCAGAAAAACAGAACATTCAAGTGCCTGAATTTGGAAACCAAATAGGACTGATATGTTGTTACTTGATTATGTCTCTACTCACTTTCTAATTGATAATGAAAAAATAAAAGTAAATGTATTCACTAATCTGTTAAGATCATGCCTTCATGACAGATATATGACTAACCATAAGAATTCATTCTTGTCCTTCCTTAACACAACTTCCCACTGTCCTAGTTATTCGCTCAGCTCATTATGTTATACCTAAAATTAACCTGAAAAATATTTAATACAAATAAGTTCCAGCACATATTTATATCCTGTAAAATACTTGAAAATATTAATGCACAGCTCATAGCAAAAGTGGGATGCTCTGAATCTCAGTGAATTACTTAGTGTTTATAAATTATTTTGGAATACTCAAATTGGGATGGCATTACTGAAATAGTAATAAAAATGTTTCTTGCAGTTGTGCTACTTGTGGGTATCAGTGTTCTCAAAACAATGTGATAGACCTAAGGGAGGAATTTCTGTGTTAGGACACTGAATGAGATTTATTCTACCAACAACATAACAGCTAGGGTCAAAAATATCTGTATAATATGGTATTCAAGAAGAAGGAACCCTATTGCAGATGCAACTATAGAACTCAAATACATATCCTACTTCCAGAGCATGGTTCACATGCATATTACCAGCAAACCCCACCGTGGACTCATGGTGCACAAACTGAAACATCCCTAACATGTGCTGCTGTCTCAGGTTTGTTCTAAACTTTCAAAAAGGTAAATCTTGGTGAATTCACGTGAGGCTGTGTGTGGCTCTTCCAGCTGTCTGCCCATGTCAGCACACAAGTCATATCATGTGTTCTGGATGGAAGTGCAATCAAGTGGATCATCAGTTCAGCTCAGATCTGTGCTGTGGATGATCCAATATAGCATTACAGCTTTAGTAAGACATCATTATGAGCATAAAAAGTATCTTTTTTTAAATTGTGGATGATTTAGCTCAATGCAGTGGGACACAAATTATAAACTGACTGACTTTATGAGCTAATCAGGATTAATGTAGTATCATCTACAAGCTTCGTGAGACTCCTCACATTTTTGATAAGTACAAAACTTTGTCCATCTTTTCAAACTACCAATTTAAGCATGGGGTGATTTCTTTTATATCTCCTATTACGTAGAAAGAAAGACTCCATTCCATATATTGTAGCATAATATACATGTCGTTGTTCACATTACTCTGAAACAGTGACTGGAAGCATTGAGCTGCAAAATGTGTATTGTTAATCATTGGGTCATTAACCTTAACAATGTCAATGCATTCCCCTATCAGATCCAACAAATGACTGCCCGAGGTAATAGTTAAGAGAACATTTCACACAGATGAACATATTAATGCTTTATTTGGTTCTAAATGCAGTGTGAAGGATTTAGGTAGGAGCTAATGTATGTGAGAAGGAATAAGAAAGATGAAGAACAACCGAAAAAAGAAAGTTTAACTTCTCAAAAGAGAGAGAGTACTCCTGAATTTTCTGTAGCTGGGAGGTACATACCTATCTCACTTCAGTAGTAACCATTCAGGTAAAAAAAACGTGCTATTTTGGAGAGGACTTAAAAGTGCTGACATTTCATTAGAATCCTGAGATTTTCTGTTACCTAATATCCAAGTTCTGTAGCTAATGTGAGTTCTCTGATCTGTTGTTTTCACAGCAAAAGACAGATGATAAAACTTTATCTGGCTACAGCCAATGGCCTTCTGCCTGAGCTGTCCTCTTCCTACATCTGGCAAAGCAGGTCTTATACATCCCTCTGAAACTAAAAGATGCCACTACTATCCACAAAAATCTGTTGTATATATCCAATATAGTCAACCACAAGACACAAAACCTGTGTTCACTGGCCTCTTCGTATCACAGAAGAGCCTGGAAAGATGTCACATGGCAGCAGACTTCTGCCAGAGTGACTTATTTTGAAAGCTGTTCCTCGGTGACCTCTGTCCAAGGCACATCCCTCAAACTTAGGCTCAAACTGGGTGGCAAGTTAGATTTAGTCTCCTGGAGCTGCTCCTGAATACCATAATTTCCAGGGAGTTGAAGGAAGTTTCCAGTAATTTCCTCTGGGTCATTTCCGCACGAGCATCCATCACCTTGTGGGGCAACCCAGAAAGCCAGTGACACAAAATAGCCTCTTGCCACTGCCTGAAAAATTCATGTAATCAGCAATCATCTCCCAAGTTGCATGCAGGAAAAAAGGATGTAATAATGCACTGGAAATTGGTTGATTGGTCCTGGTGGTCTGCAAAAAGCCTGGAGGATTTATAGAAAAATATTCAGATTGAGGGCCTTTTAAAACAACTGCACCAAGCTTTCTCACTCGAGATCCTTTCAAAAAGCCTCAGTTCTAGGGCTTTCACACTTCGCTTGGAAGATTAGATACACAAAATGACACATTTCAAAGTCAGTTCCTATTAAGCTGTTAGATAGCCTAATGACTTGCTCCTGTAAACACAAAGTATAGAGTCACATTTGCTACTGAAACCAGTCCACTAATGCTGCTTCACTTAACAATGAGCAAGAGCATGGTACTCTATAAATATCTGACAAGTGTTATCAAAAACCAGATATAGAAATTAATTAGAGACCCAAAATAGGAAGTGTGATATTGGTTGGTGAGTGTTACAAAGACAGGGCCACTGATTTTTCTAGGTTTGATTCCATTCCCATACTTCCCTTGAAGGACCTAAAATTTCCTAATGTCCTTTGCAGACTTTTCTCATGTTGTCTGAGTCATCACTTAGCAAAATTAAACTATTTGAAATAGCTACTGAAGGTGAAAAGTAGAAAAAAACTATTACCCAAAGGATTTTTTTGCTGTTAGTATTATGGAAAAGTTCACCTGCCAGTTTGTTGGTTCTCTCATATGCATGGATATAAAGGAGTTGTAATTCTTAGTGAATAAATACTGATAGTAATTCTTAGTGAATAAATACTGATACTGTAATAGTTAGGCCTTTCTGCTTGCATGGATTTGGAAGGAAAGATTTGGTAGTTGTGTTAATTCTAAGGAAGGTTTTTAATGTCCTATTCTTTTTTGGGATTAAGGATTTGGATGTTGATGAGGGGGAGTAAGGTTTTGTCATCAATTTTAATGAGACATCTATAATCTCTCTTGATTGTATTTAGGTTTTTTTATTGTTGCTATCTTTTTTTTTATTATTTCACTCATTCAAGCAATCACTCTGTGAAAGTTTTTTTTTAAGTACTCCAAATCTATTCTGGTAATGAAGAAATGAATGTCAAGCAAAGCAATTTTTTTCTAAATTTACAACTGGTTCTCTTAGACAAGATCAAAACTGACATAAAGAAACTGTCCTTTATGTGTAAAAAAAAAAAAAAAAAAAAGGACCAAATTGCAACTCCCCAGTGACATCTGTTGGGATATAGTAAGGTGGCATTCTTAGCCATTACAGTTTCCCTCACATAAGTCATTGCATGTCACATTTATTTATATAAGGATGAAAAAGTATCAGTAATAATAATTTATAGGAATGAAGCTTCTGTAGCTGTTGCTAGGTCCAACAAGGTTTAAGTACTATTTCTGTACATGTTCTTAGCATTCCATCTCTCTCTCTCTCCAGGTGATTGGAATTTGGCCCAATGAAACCAAAAGAAATGAAGAGCAACTAGGAGAGCAAGATACAAGCCAAGACACTTAAAGGAGGCAGTTAGTGCAGCAGAGCCAGCTGGGCATGAGACTGAAATTGTATTCTTAATATTTGTGTGTACCACTGACATAAAATTTGTTCTGTGTGGAACAAACTCTACGTTCTCTTCTTTTTCTACATGATTTTGATATTTCATTTCCATTTTGTTTTCCAGAAGAGTTCTGACTCTGATCAACCTGATGGCAGCATGCACACAGTGCAACGTGGCTTTTAGAGCAGAGTTGAAAAATCACCAGGTTATGCAAGGCAAATCTTTGCCCCACTAGACTCATTTTCCTCTCTTTCTGCAAGGAGATACTCAAAGTACCTATAAATTCCACTTGCATTCAGGAAGATATCATGCTCCAGAAGTGCAGTAATAACCAGGACTGACTGTTCTGGGATGAGAGTAGTTTCGTCTGGGAGTACTTTGTTTTTCTTTCATGCTGCTGTTTCTCTACCCCACAGTGGAAAGAAGCAAGCTGTTGCTGTAGATTTAAGCTTGCAATCCTACCTAACATTATGGATAAATCATTAGGGCCTTGTTCCCAATCTAGTTTTGCTGTTGCAAATCATCTGCTTTGTATGCATGGCAAGTCCAACTCCTAAAGATGATCTCAGATGTGCTCCTTGTGGAGTAGAGATGCACTCAAGAAGCATAATAAATTAGGTTGTGACTGGCAAAGGAATACATGATACTGAGTAAAATAAAAAGCTATAGCCACATCTACACCATGCTAAGGAAAATGATCCAGAGGAAGGAAAGATAATGCTTATAGGTTGATGTCCAAATAGAGTTGAATCTGACCAGTGTTGGCGTTATTGTAAAGGATGCTGAGAAACTTTTGTTACCTCAGACACAGGCTGGCATTTCATGCTTTGGGATGTTGATTAGGATCTCTTTGTGAGGCTGTCCACTGCATTATCAATCAATCATCTCAAGTTAACTGCACCTTCAGGGTCCTTATATTTCAGTCTCTTTTGTAACATTAACATGAGTGGGAAAAATGCTTATAATTGTGAACTCATACAGATACTGCTTTCTTATTTTTTTACTGTGAGGATGGTGAGGCCCTGCCCAGAGAAGCTATGGATGCTCCATCCCTGGAAGTGTTCAAGGACAGGTTGGATGGAGCTCGGAACAGCCTGGGATAGTAGAAGGTGTCCCTGCCCATGGCAGGAAGAATGGACTAGATCGTCTTTAAGGTCCCTTCCAACACAAACTATTCTCTTATTCTATGATGGAACTCCAAATATGTTTTAGCTCTGCAGCTGTTAAGCCATTAAAAGGTCTGTGTCTAAAATGCAAAGTTTTTCCTGAGCATTTACATAACCTGCACATACTTACAACCATCCCTCTTCATTGATAATACTTTGTCTCTGTTTTTCTTGTAAACAAATAATTGTGATTATACAGTTTTACTTTCTCTATATGAATATTTATACAGATAATGATCTAGGAAAGACACTGTAATGCTTAACTGATAATCTAATGTGCTGTTGATTAGTTCCAACTGCCTGAAGAATATCCGGACTGAATAATTTGTACTCTAGATAGATATCACTTCTTCAAACTTACATATATATGTGTTCCAACCTTCTTTTTAAGGCAGTTCAGAAAGAAGGATAACAATCTGGTAACTCAGTAAATATTACTGCAATATTTCTATACTTACCAAAACACCTAAATTCCAGGCCACACAACTGAGGTGAAAGTGTTCATGCCGGTTTGTATTTTTCCCCAAAATATTTCTTCATCCTATAGTTACTTTCCTCTTTCAGTAACACTCCAAAAATACAGGCATTTCATTTTCTTTTGCTTAAGTTAGCACATTTTTCATTGAAGGCCCTCAAGGGAAGTAGAAACTATGAAATACGAAATGCGATTTATGCTTGCCTTGTAAAATGCCAAGGAAACTGCTTTAAGACTGTAATAACCCTTGCTGCTCATTCCATGAACATGCCTATAGAAAATGATAATTTAATCAACAAATTATAGCTTCACACAAAGCAAGAAGTGTGGAAATACTGGCAGAGGAGGAGGAAAGGTCTCTAGTAATTTTTATGTTTAATCATGAATTCGAGACCCTTTATTATTCTTGCATAAATGAAGAACTTTTCCTAAATGGATTATGTTACACTTGACATTCATTTTCTTTCCTGATTTACATCTACATACATGTCCATTCAAAATTTATGAGAACTCACTTATGCTGATGTGAATACATTTTAGCGAAACCGTTGATGATTTATTTAATTTTTTTGCTTGTCAAAGATGTAGTTTGAGAGGAAGCTTTTAGAGAAAACCCTACAGCTTTCAGCCTGGTTTTTCCCAGAGTTTCTAGCTCATGGATACTGATCATGGGATGCCTGACACAGCCTAAGTGTTCTCTGCCAAATGTTGAAGCAATGAAGTCAGAAATAGGAAAGTTGAAATGAGAAGGACCAGAAATAGATTTCTACAAGTCAGCTTAAACATCCATTTGCAGTAGGGCAGTATTACATTTTTCAAAGGTGTATATTAACTGGTTAGATCACCTGCAAATGGAGTGTTAATTAATAATATCCATAATACAGTGCAATACAATTACATTAGCAGGAAAAGCTGACAGATCAATTGTATCTATGTCATTCAGGCATTAATCCTAAAGATAATGGACTACATTCTGCTCTGGTTGTTTCTTTCAGCTTATGTATGGAGTGATTCCAGGGGCACGGGCTGGCTGTACCTTCTCATGGGTGAATAGGGAATTTGTCCTATTATCCTTTAAAGAAAAGCTTTCTGAAAGTACCTGTCAGTGAGACACACTTGGCACACCATCTGTTTCGCTGATAATAACTCAAAAGACAAAATACTTGATCTCATGCAAGAATGCCATGGAGGGGAAGACAGCAGCTTACAGTCGGTTTTATATTTCTCTAATGCTAAACTCAAGTAATCTTTACTCCACATTATCTTATTTATCTCACCTGCAGAAAATCTGCAGGTAAAAATTTCACACCAGCAGTAGATGTAATTCCAAGGACCAAAAGCAAAAAAAGCTTAAATCTTATGGGTTACATTGATATTCTGATTGCAAACAATCTCTTTTCCCTGTTCAGGGATGTTCTGTACAGTCAGCAGAGAATGATCTAGTTCTTGTAGAAAAGGAATTTCACCAAAGCTGAAGTCAGGTCAAAGTTCATCTGACTACTGTGATATGTGAGATGTTGAAAAAATGGGAATAAAACTAGGCAAATTATTAATGAAAAACATGCAGCTGGAGACTTTTGTTATGATTGCAAAGGACTTGTGTTCTCTATAACTGGTATACCAACAGGCCTGATGTAAGAAGAGAATCCTGTTTTAAAGCCCATGTCTGCCTTACCAAAGGACACAGAACCAGATATTCTGATTTTTGCTGTGTTTGCCATTTAAGCTCAAGGGTTGTGAGGAAGGGGAGATGAACTAAACTAATAAATACAGTTATTTCCCCAAAAGAAATATGTTTAGATCCAGAATAGACACACACCTTGCGTCGCTCTGGAAAAGGAGCTTGCAAGAGTATTGTGAGGTAGGAAAGGGCAGAAGAAGAATGGGGCCAAGAGTGAAGAGGAAAGTGACAAAGGGAGCAATGTCTAGTGGCCATAAATGTACACCCTTGCAGAGTCAATAGAAAATATTGATTTAGTGTACTCTGGAGGCTGCTGATAGCAGAAACACTCCAGCACGAGACAGCTCTGCACAGTGGAACTTCTTGGTCATCAAGTATTTATTCCAATATTATTTGAGGTGTACAGCCAAAAGAAATAGTAATTAGTAGTTTTCTGAATTTTAAATTTTCATTGCAACCAAAGTTAAGCAGTTCTATGAAGACATGAAGGTGCCAGCTTTCGCTGCTACCCTCCTGCTCTCTGCTGAGCTACACTCACATTAAATTTTCTATGTAGCTCTTCCCCAGCTGAATGGCATGGAATGCCCAATGGTATTCCATGCCCAAAGAATGGCATGGAACACCTCATGATGTATGAAACTATTTAATGGGTAAAAAAATTATGGTTCTACGTCCTAAAAAAAACCCATCAAAAATGTATTCCTCACTCTAACTAACCACTATATGCTGTAATCTGGTTTTTTTTAAGATAAGCATAGAATATTTTATGTTGGAAAAGACATCTAAGATCATGGAATCCAACCATTCACCCAGCACTGCTAAGATCATCACTAAATTATGTCCTTAACCACCAATCCACATGGTTTTTGACCACTTCCAGGGATGGTGACTCTACTACATCCTTGAACAGTCTGTTCAGCCTTTCCATGAAGAAATTTTTCCTAATGTTCAATCTTATGACAAAGCAGTTAAGGTACTTGTATTGTATGCCTTGAGCACACACAGAATATTTCTGTGTACTGGACAATCATTTATTACATATGTATTTCAGATGTTCATTCCCAAAAAAGTGTGAGAGTACAGAATGGTTGCTTTGTTTTTCAGGGGTTTTTGTAGCTCCAAGATCTCCTTGGTGAACTACTGGAATTATTTTCTTATTAATACCATTAGTTTGGGAATTCTCTTTCTTCAATGTGTGTTACCCCTGCTTCTTGTCCCACTTGAGCTCTGTGGAGTATGTAGGCAAAGAAAGGCATGGGAGAAATGTGATATTGTTTATTGTATGCTATGTTTTTTAATGTAAGCAGGTAGCCTGGAAGTGCCCTGAAGCAGCTTAAGACAAACCTAACAAAGTGAGTAACACATTGTGCCTATATCTGTATTGAGCAGACACTTTTTAATCTCTTTGATGTCTTAAGAGCTTTATACATGTTCACCCCTCACTTTTCCTTCAAAGGGAAGGATTTTTTCCTGCCTCAAAAAGAAAAATTAAAAAAGCAAGATAAACAAACTGAATAACCACATAAGTGCTCTAACAGAAATAACCCATGTGCAAGGTGTTTGTGCGAGGTGTTTGTCCAAGGTATCTGCATGAATCCTGAGTGACCAGCCAGTTGTCAGCAGTATGGCTTTAGCTTTCTGGAATCTAAAGCTGGTTTGAATTTGTTTAGCTTACAGAATGGAACACCTATTTTCCCTCACATGAAAGGAAGTACGATCTTTTGCTATTTGACAAACACATCCCACAGATCTGAATGTGAATCTGGTTTTGAAGTGCTTTTTGATCCATACATCTTTAGAAAGCTTTCCTAGTGCTTTCACTTGAGTATCCATCTTTTTCTTTATTTATTGTCTCAAGCAAATAACCCAAACCTTTCTGCTATATGTCCCCTAGCATCACTAAGGAATTCCATGACAGTTCCTGTTACTGTCAGGACGTTTTCAAAGACAGTTCTCAGCTTGCTTTAGTCCATTTCTATGTTTCTTCTTCCAGCTGCCTTTTTTTTTTGTCATACCCTGCTGATCACATCACAGGTTCCCATGATGATTCTGAACAGTGCAGCTTTACATGTAGAGATTGCAGGATTGAAACTCAAGAACACAGTCTGCTTTGCAGAAAGGTTTTTGGCTTGCTGGCCCCTCCAGAGTCACAGAACTACAGATGATCGTGCTGAAACTCAGGCTTTATATTCAAACAGCTGAGGAGCTGTAAGAAGTAATGTTATGCTTTCATAGATCATAGAAAGGAATAAAAGTATACTTAGTCTTCTCATCAACCTCTGCATTGTTCTCTGGGTACTTATTTTCGTTCTTTGAGGCAGCCGAGATTTAAATATCTGAGGTTACAGGTCTTCCATCAAAACAATTGGGAATTTCTGTTAGAGAGTAATATTACCACTGTTATAAATATTGGTCTTAACTACACCACACAAGCCTTGATTGTAGTCTTAAAAGCTCTAATCAAAGATCAGTGTGTAGGAAGGAGCTGTACAAGGGAGAAAAAGCACCACATCTTCAGATAAACAAGGAGTAGCTGCTGAGTTGTCCCAGCATAAAAACACAGATAGCGAATTTAAAATTACATTGTGGAAGCTGCATAAAAAAGTCTTTCAGTACAGCTAGTACGAAACTGGAGGGATAGATAGTTTGAGACAAGGCACACCTTAAGGAAAAATTTAAAGCTGATAACAGAATTCGTTCACAAGTGACTTTTCCAGCAGAGGATGTAAAGAAGAGAAATGTTGTTAGGAAAAGCAGATGATTGATAACAATGTAAAGTTGAGGGCTGATATCTTGTTGAAATCACAAGTCTAACAGGAATAAGGTAAATGACTTTTTCAAGCCTATCACTTTAGAAAAGAGTCTGAAAGCTTGTTTTGAGTATGCAAAAACCAAGCCACACATCATGGAGGGAAGGATGCAATCAAAGCAGGTTGCCAAAAACAACAGTCTGAATGGTGATGACTTCATGGATTGAGATCCCAGGCAGGTGGGACTTGATTATTATCAAGGTGAAGAAGCAGCCACACTTCATATATATTTATTTTTACCTCTCAGTGATGATATAGTAGTCGGATAACAGCAAAAATTGTCAAAGTCTGACATAGAAATGACAACCTGATGAATGGAATATGTGTGAATTTTCTAAATCCTAAGTTATTGCCTTATTTAAAAGTATGTGTTTCTTCACAGGGCACTGTCATGTTTCTGAGTCTATCTAGTTTGGCACGATTGAAGTTCAAAGCTCTTGATTTTCACAGATTCTGTGTGTGAAGAGGCTGTGTGCTGTGAGGTCAAAAAGGAGACCATCTCAGCCACAAAACACAGGGCACTAAAGGAATCATGATAATAAGCTTATCCAGCAATTGTGTTATGATTCCATTTAGCAGGGGTGAAAATAGGTTCGATTGACTGTGTCATCAAAATATGGACTTTTGTGAGGCAGCACGTACCATGATGCATTAGGAAGAAATGGAATATTGAGCAAACACTGAAGCAACAGCTTGGTAATATTTAGGGTTTGAGAACTGCTAAAGAAACTCCTTTAGCTCTGCTGATTCAATAGGCAAGCTATGGAAAGTAATAAAACTACTGGATTATGAGTTAATAAAATGAATAGACAGATCATTGAGGTCAGCTTCTGCATTTCATCTGGAAACCATTGATCTCAAAAATGTTACAGAATCCTCTCTAACTTTTGAGGGAGAACTCCAGCCTTCCTGCTCACCTTTAGTCAATAACCATCCAAAATGCTGATTGAATAAGGTTTCATTCCTATGATGAAGAAAAAAAATCGTTTTAAAGCTCTATAGAAGCACAGAGGAGAAAAAAGAGAATTTAGATTGCATAGATCACCTTCATTTTGGCATATGAAATATCTGCATATGTAACTTCAGAAGAGTTAGGTGGTACATGTTACTGATACGGTTTTTCTAAAGTGGCATTTTTAAAATTAAAAACAAGATAAAAAAGCTCCCAACACTTGATAAGCAGAACTATTTACAGGTAGCAGGTGATTACTATCTTTATTTATGTGAGCATGATAGCGTGATTTGAAAGAAGTAACATTCTATTACTCAGAGAGATGTTGATAAAGAAATGACTAAAATGAGAGCAGAATTTAGTAATATGTGGAAGGACTTGCTTTTCCTTAGGCACAATAAGAAATAATTTCAGTGATTTAGAAATTGTGTACAAGTTTTCTCTATTACTTAACCTTCCTACGTGATAAAAACCATAAATGTTTAGGTTGCAATAAATATTCTTCTCCATCCATCACAACTGTTAGGGAAAAAGTTTTTCTTAGATATTTTCAGAATTTTTTAGCAGTTTTTAGGTTTCAAGGTTTTCAGTTATAGAATTTTTCTCCTTTTTTTTGTATGTGCCCCATTACTACACATTGTAATCTTGGGTCAAAAGTAGTCCCGATAATTTTCTTTTGGTAAAAGGTAGTTATTTATTGTTTTCAGACTAGATCTGAACAATTTACTGTGCACATGAAATAATTTTTGCTTCTTGTAGAGAGAATTTCCCAAGGACTGTAGACTATGCAATTGCCTTGTGAACTGCAGTTTGGTTTTTTTTTTTTCTTTTTAGAATTGCTTTAACGAGAAATTAGTGGTTATATAACGTTGGCCACCACTGAAACCTACTGTGCTATTACACTGATAAAATGTTTCAGTCCCTCTTTACCTCCAGGGTTCTTGCTTCTCAGTTATTGGACTATAAACACGCTGCTTAATTCTCAGGTCTAATATAGGAGGCCAGATATTTTTGCTTGCTAGAAAATCCAGGAAGAGGACAAATGAGAGATGTATTCAAAAGAAAAAAAAATCATTATGCAAGTGAAAAGGAAAATAAGAAAAAAGATCTAATGACATAACAAGTCTGGTTTTCTATTAGCTGAGTTTTAGCTTGGTGTCACCATTTGGGCTAAGGAAGAGAAGAGTGATCTGATTTGGAAATGAGAGATTCTCACACACATCTGAATTTTACCTCTGGAACGGGTTGGTCAATGAAATTCTGCACAGGCCCAGGGTGGTTGAGTTATGGTGAATATAAAAATACATCAGAAAAGAAAACATAAGGTTAAGCAGCACCAGCCCCAGAAGTCTCAGTGAGGACTGCTGGGCATGCAAACAGCATCTGCTCTGTTAGAGTTCACATTTTATGAAAGAAATGTGGCCCTACTCTACTCTGTGAAGGACTCTTGTATCATTCCAGGACGGCCAGGATTTGAGTCATGGGTTTTGAGATGGATGCTTAAACCCAGTGTGACAACCTCTAAGTGCCTCTCACTGTGAGCACCACTCTGTTATGTGCAATGATTGTGTGGGGACAGGGGATGGGGCCGTCACATCTGCACTTTGCTGTACAGAATTACAAGGCTCGTCTCTATCCCTCCCTACTCCAGCTGCAGTTGTAGTTATAAGAAAGGAAGCAGCTACTCTTTTAATATTCCCCATAGAAAGAAAAGGGAGGTTTTATGAGAGGTGGGAATAGGACATAGGCCTCATGACTCACTAACCAGATTAGCTGAGGTAAGATATTTTATTTAAAAGGCCAAATCATTTACTACTCACTCTGAGAAGGGAAAGCTGCTGCACAGGCAGCACTCTTGGTGAGCAATAACTAAATCCTTTTCTTCCTTACATAGCTGCTTCTTGGGGAATTGCTCCTACGAAGGTGATAGCTCCTGGTGTCTCCTGTGTCACTGCTGCTGCCCAGCTCAGCTTCATCTTGCCCAGTGCCAGACGACTTTGGCAATAAACAGGGACAGATCTTGACTCGCCTCAACTTCTGTGAGAGCTCAGGGTTTGCACAGGATGCTCTCAGCACCTCACTCTCGGATCCCATTGCATTTTTATTGCCATCCTTGAGTCTCCATGGCAACTCTCACTGCAGCACAGTCTTCTATGCATTGCATATGTGCAGTATCTGGGTTTCACGCATCTAATTCAGTTTTTTGTATTTTCTTTTCTGTGGTTAGTTTTTGATGTGTTTTTCTACAGAAATAGGTACTCTGATACATATAATGAGTCCTCTGCATTGCCAGATGAACACTTGGGTAGTCCTTTCAGGGTCTGTGGTGGTTTTACCATTAGGGGGCGCAATGGTGATGAAAGACTGAATAGAGATGCAATAGCAAACACAGGTTTATTTTCTATGAGTCTCTATAGAACTATAGAATCCCACTAGGCACTAAACAGATACACACAACAACATGACAATATTCTACAAAAGTAAAAAAAAACTGCAATGACAAACTGCTCCTCCAAGCAGACTGGTGAGCTGAGGAGCAGAGGGAAGGAAAGGAAAGCCACTTCGAAGATGGTATCTCCCGGCACTCAGAGCCTCTGAAAGACAAAAACAGTGAGAAGCATCCTTCCCCCAGGAACCCAAGGGGAAAAGATACCGCACTGTTGAAGCTGGGTGATGTTCTGTCTTCACTGCTGGGGCTCCAGCGCCGCTGCAATGACACTGCGTGGCCTAGGGACCTGGCAAGGAGCAGCTGTGCCTCTCCCAGCACCGATGGAAGCTGGAAAGAGGCAAGACTTCCGCGTTCCATGGGTTTTATAGGCTACCAATTCCACGTGAACTCGGGGTCTTCTTCCCACCCAGGCTGTCCTCCCATGGGATAGCTGCGTTGGGCACTGCCCTCTGCCTGAGATTTCACCATAAGGAGAAGATGGTGCTCCCCCCAAAAACTGCCCATGTGATTGCTCTTGTCGGGAGAAGGGGGGCCACCGCTGCCTCCCTGCCAGCACTGCGGGTGCCTGGGGCCTGGGGGCACCGCCTGTGGGCTGCCCCTGCCACCGTGCATCCACTCTGGATGGTAGGGCTGGCTCGGGGGGCCAACTCTGCTCCATGCACTGGCTGCTGCCGCTGCTGCGCTCCAGTCTCACTCCCTGCGGCCATGCTGATGGTCGCCGGGCTCTGGGAACCCCAGGAGTGGGGACCAGGAGCTGCTGGGGGCCAGGGCAGGCTCTGCCACCCCCTGACGGGGCCTGCAGAGCCCAGGAGGGAGCAGGCAAACGCAGCTCCTGGCCCCCCCGGCTCCTTGGGAGAGAATGGATAGGAGCAAGGGCCACCCCAGCTCCAGCCCAGCCTGGGAGAGCAGCTCCTGCCCCCTCCTCCCTCCTCCCAGGGGGGTCAGGGGGGACCCTGCACAGCCCCCCAGATGTGCCCCATGGTCAGGCATGGCGTGGGGGGCCCACAGAGCCTGGGGGTCCTGCAGTCACTCCCCGCAACCACCTGGGCAGGGGTTTCACCATCCAAGTTGACTATTTCCCTTCTCAAGGAAAAAAAACAAGCTTAAAGAAAACAACCTTCCCCCTCCCCCCAAGATAAAACTGCTTTCCTGACCCACTACAGGATCTAAATCATGCACTAATAATCAAACATCTTTTCGCTGCACTTTTTCCTGAGGTTAGTTTATAAATGAATGTTGGGAGTGTTGATGGTGCAGCACTGGTGTTTGCACTCCTAAATCTACATACAAACCAAGGACAATTAGGATGTATGCAGTCATGCATGACCATTTTTTGAGCCATTGGACAATATTTATGCTTCTTTATGCTTCATCTGTTCTGAATTCCATGTCTCATTCAGCTGGAACCCCATCAAAAGCCTTGTGCAGAGGGCAAGGCTATTATTGTGTGGTTTATCCAGGACAGTATGAGTTCTGTGAAATTTGTACCGACTTCCAATCTTCATGAATGACATCTGCATGAGTGCAGTTTTCCCAGTGCTCATGATGCACTGTTGAGAGTTAAAAGAATATCATAGGGCAGCCTGAAGCAGCCAACATCTGCTCTTGGACAACTCATATTAGCAGTGACATTGCCCACAGGAAATCATTTCTGTTCCACTGGTGGGATTTTATCTCACTGGTTTCTAAAAAGTACTTTTGCAAGACAAGACAAGAAAAAGAAGAGGGAAAAGATACAAAATAAAATTAAAATAAAATTTGAATAAAGGAAGAAGATGAAGACAAAGATAAGAAGAAGAAGGAAAGGGAAAAAGGAAAGGAAAAAGGAAAAGGAGAAAGAGGAAAGGGGAAAGAAGAAAGGGGAAAGGGAAAGTGAAAGCAGAAATGGGGAAGGTGGAAGGGCAGGGCAAGGCAGGTCAAGGCAGGAGAGGAGAGGAGAGGAGAGGAGAGGAGAGNAGGAAAGGAAAGGAAAGGAAAGGAAAGGAAAGGAAAGGAAAGGAAAGGAAAGGAAAGGAAAGGAAAGGAAAGGAAAGGAAAGGAAAGGAAAGGAAAGGAAAGGAAAGGAAAGGAAAGGAAAGGAAAGGAAAGGAAAGGAAAGGAAAGGAAAGGAAAGGAAAGGAAAGGAAAGGAAAGGAAAGGAAAGGAAAGGAAAGGAAAGGAAAGGAAAGGAAAGGAAAGGAAAGGAAAGGAAAGGAAAGGAAAGGAAAGGAAAGGAAAGGAAAGGAAAGGAAAGGAAAGGAAAGGCAGTTGACAAATAGCTTATTTAGAGTCCTTGGAAAGGAAGTCAAAATTTATGTTGAAGTGACCACACTGCTTCCAGTAACACATCTCAAGGAACTCAAAATGTGTACACCAAGCATTTGATTCAACCTGACCTTCTTTAAAGCAGTCAATCTCCTGCCTTCTCTAATCTCTTGATCCTGTCTGAGTGTTGAGAATTTTACTTCCAGGAACACATGAAGGAGATGGGTCCACGAGTGGACAATGACATTCAACAAGTTAAAAAACCTGGATATTTCCAGGCTCATTTTGTTCATGATATCAAGTAGGACATTTAATCTGTTTCACATATGACTGGACATGACACTCAGTGCTGTGGTTTAGTTGATATAATGGTGCTTGGTCAGAGGTTGAACTCAGTGATCTTGGAAGCATTTTCCAGCCTTAATTGTTCTATAATTCTACGTAGTGCTCCAATGGAAAAAATAGTTTCGAGTGTTTTACACCACAAAGATCATATGAGGATAAAATTCCTTGAAACTCATGAAGCATTCAGCTCATTGAATCATCAGTAGGACAGTTGGAAATAGTCTTATATTACAAAATGCCATTGTAATTTATTAAAATTTTAAAATCTTATAGGGGTTTTTCTCAAGAGAGAAAAATCCTTTCCAGTTAATTCAAAGTGAATGGTGAAAGTAGCACAAGTCTTCTCACGAGAATGCTTCTATGGAGAGAGGAATTTGGAAATATGAAAGCTCTGCAGCTGAAGAAAGGCTGGAACAAGTGTCTTCTGTTCCTGGATTCATAATTCAGTCTCTAAATGATAACTGACATATGCTTATGTTAAAAAAGAAACAACTAAATGAGTCAGTTTTGTTCAAAAGGATGTCTAAGAAGCTTACATTTGAGAGGAGATTTTAGAGATATGAGTTCCCATCTGATCCTGGAACTTGGAATTACACATAAAACTCACTCTTACACAAAGGAACTTAAATAATTTGGCATTTGCCAAGTAATTAAGAAAAAAGTAGTGTAGGAAAATGCTTTTTTTATGAATAAAATGAAATGAAGCAGTACCTGCCAAAGAAAGAGAAAAAATAATAGAATATTCCTTTGTTGATCAAGAAGACATGATGCTTTGCAGAAAGGCTATTTTCAGGAATTCAGTGCACTTTTTGTACTCTTTTACCTCTTTGATTCTGTCCTTAAGGACAAAAGAGCTTTGTACAAATTAACTATTAGTGAAAATGATATGGCAAAAATAAAGCTGTAGATACAGAAGAGTAAAGTCAGAAGACAGAGAAAACAGAATAATTAACAGAAGTATGCCTAACAATTTTTCATTTTGGTTTATTGTGCCTTATCACAGCCAGGTAACACAAATGTTCCGTGCTAAGTCCCCTGACTGTTCACACAAAATATACTTTATTTTTTTACTGGAATTTCTTTTGCACTAAGCCAGCCAGTTTTTTATGAAATGAAAGCTGAGTGCAGTTCTCAGGTAGAGCACTCGGGAGCTCTGCTGTACTGACAAAAAAATTACATTACAGTCCTAAAAGGTCTTGCAGACTGTGGCACAGATTATTCCTTGTATTTGATTGGAAAAAGGACTAAAACTCCATTTTAGAAAAACACTCGAGGGCAAAAGTCAAATTCAAAATAAACAATGTAGTGAATGGGATGTGGAGAGTGGCTCACCTGGGTGAGCACTGGTAACTAGCTCAGGATATATTGGAGAGATTTTAAGATGCTACTGACTCTATTGATTCCATCCCTACAGAATGAAGACAGGAGCTTAGGCAGACTCAATGCCTGCAGACAATGTTATGTAGGTATTTAAATTTTAGCAGTATTAAACCTCAACCATGTAACCACAAACCTCTCTGCACTTCTTAGGGGAGGCCCATAGGAGTCCCTGAGAAGGGATAAGATCTAAAGCCACTGCTCATGGAGCAGTTTTGTCATAAACACTTAGAATAGCTACAAGCTGTAGCTGTTCTTCCCCATTATTTAAATTCTCTTAGTGAGAAAATTTGCTTCTCTTTCTCTCCTTCAGGGATTTCCTATGAAAAATTGAGAAGTATTTATTTTGGCATGAGTGGGTTACATTTGCAAAAACAAAATGAACACCTAGAGCTGTGGAAAGAGATTCATGATCTTTAACTTTGTTCTTATAATGAAAACAACTTTCCTCTCACATGAATAATCTTTGTATATGCAGCACACAGAGATTTTTCTGAAATCTAAGGGTCATCAAATTCATTATCACCTTGTGCTTTATATCAAGTGAACACCTTCCACTGCTTTCACCAATTCTAAGAAAAAAAAAGAAAAGAAAGAAAAGAAAGGAAAGAAATATCTTCTGACTGAATCTTAGAAATAAAAGCACACCTGAATAAACACACAAAAGAAGAAAGAAGAATAGAAATGAACTGCAAATGATGTGTCGTGTTCATGTTGCTAATTCTTTTGTCTTAATCTATGGATTTATCTAGACTAATGCTACTGTAGAAATTAAAAAAAAAAAAAAAAAAAAAAGGAAAAGAGTAGTGAAAAATGTTACTGATCCTATTTAAGTAGGCTCATTCCTGCTGAATGACTTGCTACAACCTTTAAGTCTTCCTCTCTGATCATAGAACAGAGAAAGGCTTTTTAGGTTCATGACTCAAAGCACACACTGTAGATTTTCACTTTGAACTGACCTGTAAAAGAGCCTGCATCAGTGGGCAGAAGCGCGAGGAACTGCTCCCTGAACACGACTATCTGAGTTGGATGTCATTGGATACTACAAAGATGCCCCAGTGACAGCATGAAGTAAAGCTTCCACACTGATGAACGGCACGAACTGCTCCGGAGACAAGTGGCTAAAGTATTAAATTCTAAGGCTGTTGGATATCTGCCCTGTGTGGCACCATGTATTTATTCTTTTGTTTCAAGTCAAACGCTGTAGTTATTGCAGATGAGTGAGAAGCCTTTGAGTTTAAGTGCCAGAGGCTAAAGAGATTTTGCCTCAGGATAAAATGCAGGAATTATTTAAGAACTGGGAAGTACTGTAAATTTAATAACAATCATGAATAAATTAAACCAGCCTAATTACAAAATGATAAAATTATAGGTTCTGTAAGAAAAACTTGACTGCGGAAAGTGTTCTGTTCATTTGGAAACGTTTAACTTTTCCCATCCCAGTGCCTGCCTTAGAGATGATATCTGTATCTTTTTTTTTTGTTTTGTGCTGACATGTTAAACCCCATTGTTTCACTTTTCTTTTCATGGCAGTCAATCAGGAGGAATACAGAGAAAATGTCTGAGTAGCCAGGGGACTGGGTTAAGAAAGCCCTGATACAATTAAATCTGGCCAGGGACAACATGAAAAGCATCTGTAGGTGCATGGATGGTAAAAGGAACACAAAGGAAAATGTGAGCCCTCTCTTGAAGTGGGAGACCTGGTTACTCAGGATATGATGATTCTGCCCCTCTACTCCACCTCTGTGCAGTGCTGTGTCCAGCTCTGAGACCCCCAGCTTAAGAGGATTGTGGAGCTGTTGGAGTGAGTCCAGAGGAGGCCATGGAGATGCTCTGAGGGTTGGACTCCTCCCTCTCTGAAGCCAGGCTGGGAGAGCTGGGAGTGTTCAGCCTGGAGAAGTGAAAACTCCAGTGAGAACTTTTAGTACCTTCCAGTGCCTAAAGAGGCTCCAAAAGAGACAGAGAGGAATTTTTGACAAGGGCCTGGAGTGATGGGACAATGGGAACTGGCTTCAAAATGAAAGAGGTTAAATTTAGGATATATATTAGGTAGAAATTCTTTACTGTGAGGGTGGTTAGACATCAGAGCAGGTCGCCCAGAGAGAGAAGTTGTGGATTCTCCATCCCTGGAAGCGTCCAAGGCCGGGTTATATGGAGCTTGGAACAATCTGGGATAGTGGAAGTTCCCTGTGGCAGTAGTGTTGAAAATTAAGGTCCCTTCCAACCCAGACTATTCTAGGATTCTATGAACTACAATCACAAACAAGGAGTAGCAAATAAAGCCTGTAGGACTGTCTTCTATTTCCCAGGTTATTTCTCCCTGAATGGCCACAGATGCCATTCCAGGAATCTACTCTTGTCGCATGTGATTCATTCTCTGTAAATCATAATTATTTACAACAAAATCTGTTTCTGAATTCATCTTTTCTAGATACTCCTTTTTTCTCTCTTGCTGAGACACAGGACTTCACTCTGTGTTGGATTCATTACATAGAATCTAAAAAAATAGGGCAAAAAGTGTAAAATGATGTATTGCTGATCACAGAGCATAATAAAATCCAGCTGTTTGGTAGCTGAAATCCAGAGTGAATTGTTGTTCTTTCTATAGAAATGGATGTGACTTCTCCTAAAATTGCATTTTGCATTATCCTACAATTTATTTCTCAAGTATCTGCCATTTACTTACATTCCACAATCTACTTAAATTCTGCCATCACACTTATTACATATTTTTGCCCAGTTATTAATGTTCTCATCCCTGAAAGCACCCACAGACCATCTGTGAGTCAGCTGAATTTAATGCTCCTTTCCCTGTGTATGGCCCAATGTTAGAAGCAGAGTCCTCTTCTGTTTACATGCAAATAGATTTTACTTGTCCATAATTCCAAAATAAGTGGCTCATTTCAGACTCGAGTTAATCATTAACTATATTTTAAAAGGCAGAGCAGAAATGTGATATTTTAACATGTTAAGTGAAATAATAGGATCATAGAATCATCAAATGGCCTGAGTTGGAAGGGACTGCAAAGATCATTGAGCTGCCCCGGGCAGGGACACCTTAAACCAGACCAGGTTGCTTGGATCTTCATCCAATACTTGAACACTTCCAGGAATGAGACATTCACATTTTCTCTGAGCAACCTCTTCCGTCTTACTGCTGACAGTCAAAATTTCACAATTCCAGCATGCAAGTCATGGAATAAGTTTCAATCTTACTGGCTTTTTGATTGTTCTTTTGTGCGTATGTGTGTGTGTTTACATGTGTGCTGAGGTGTTACATGTGTTTTTTGTCTCATTCTAGAATTTTCAGCAACTTCTACTAGAAAGAAAGCTATTCACATACATTTTTATATATATATGTATATCTCACACTCTTCTAACAAACCCACAGTGAGAAAGAAGATACTGAGTTGAGGAAATGACCTTTCAGTTGTCTCAAGGACAAGAGACTGTCTTCAACATAGGTCTTTGCTTCTCATGCAGAGGAGACTGGACCCTTCACAGCACAGTCTTGCTTTCCTCCAGGGCTCTCATTTGTACCAGCTCTCCACAAGATGAACACACACAAGTTAAACCTTCCTTTCCCAATTCAGGTATTGAAAAGGGATATAAAAGACAAGAAAGACGAGAAACAATGATGGACTTAACGTACGTTACTGCTGAACTGCATTTGCACAACATTGGGGCCATTTCTGCCTCTCAGACTGCCATGGAGTAGCTGGGGCTGCATGGGGATTTGGGAATAGAGACAGGCAGATGACCTTAACTGACCAATTGCCAGACAATAGGACATCCTGCTCAGTATATAAAAAAGCATCAATAAGAAAGAAAGAAGAGGAGGGGAGACATTAGGAGTTACGGCATTTGTCTTCCCAAGACAGCATTGCATGGGATGGAGCTTAATTTCACTGGAGATCAGTGAACACCTACCCGCCCATGGGAGGACAAACACTGTAACTCCTAACATGTCCCCCTCTTCTACTTTCTTCCTCCTCACACCCCTTTTTATATACTGAACATGCCATTATATGGTCTGGAATACCCTTTGGTCAGTTGGGTTCAGATGTCCCAGCTGTACCTCCTCCCAAGGTCTCATGCACCCACTGGCCAATGTATCAGTAAACTAAGAAAGCAGTCCTGAGACATCCTTCAGTGTGATAAACTGGATAGAGAATGCCTTGAGTCTCAGCTCAATGTAAACTGTCAGTGTCCTCCTGCCTTGTGTCGACAGTAGTGTGGTCAGCAGGACCAGGGCAGTGACCATCTCCCTGTGAATGAGGCTGCACCTGGAGTCCCATGTCCATTTCTGGGCCCCTCCCTTCATGAAAGGCATTGAGGTGCTGGAGCATGTCCAGAGAAGAGCAAAGGAGATGGGGGGAGAGTCTGGAACAGAATTCCTAGGGAGAGGCAACAAGTGTACCTGGGTTCATCCCAAAGACCAGTCTTTCCAAAAACAAAAGAAATTTAAATGGACAAAACTTAAGAGATTCTTTTCCCTTTGGTAAAGGCAAAGATTTTAGCATTTTTAGGAAATGTTTTAAATACAGTGACTTCTACTGCACAAACCCAGTTTTTAACTGTCTAAATAAAGCACTAATTAACAAAGAGTCAAGTCTTTGTTGGGGTTTTTCTTCAGTTCAGCATCAACATTGAATTCTGCTTCATAGCATAATAATATGGCAATTGCCAGTGGATAAAGGAAAGGCTGTGGATCCAGTCTGTTTAAACTTTAGGAAAGCCTTTTGATACCTAAAATCAGAGAGAGGAAAAAACTTCAAAACAAATTAATATAGAAAAAGTGCAATTCTTTAGAAGCTTCCAGAATTCCAAAGACATGCCCCAGGCCCCCTTATTGCGCTGGATTTATAACATTCAGCAATTCATCCACCCCCCAACATATCCAACCAGAATTTGTCTCACCCCTGTGCCCTCCCCTGGATCTGCTCCCCGACAAAGCTTCTCCAGGATCTCTAGGCCTTCTATTTTGCCTTGCTGCTACAATGTCTTTGCTACCTTTTTTATTTTGTGAAGAATGTTAAGACATATCTTTGCAAATCATGGGAAAGGCCTTACAAAAAGCTTATGAATGAAACCATATAGTCTGGCTAAAACTTCAAAAAAACACAAGACAAAATCCCAAAGACATCATTTTGACCCTGTCTCCCTCAGTCTTCTATTGGAGAAACTGGCTGCCCGTGGCTTGGGTGGATGCACTGTCCACAGGGAGAAAACGTGACTGCATGTCTGAGCCCAGGGGAGGGTGGGAAATGGAGTTACATCCACCTGGTCACCAGTGGTGTTCCCCAGGGTTTCAGGGCAAGTTTAGTTTTGTATCTTGGGGCTTGTGGTGGTTTAAGCACCACAATATTAACTAAGGGGCACTCTTAATAGTGACGAGAAGAATGACAGAATGTGACAACAGCAAAACACTTTATTTGTCTGGAGCTCAAAACAAAGGAAACACAGTTTAAGGGAACCCCAGACTCAACACAAAAAAAACAAGCACCCAACAAAAACACAAAAAAAAGGAAAACAAAGAAAAAGAAAAGAATAAGGGAACTGCTTTCAAAGGCCAGCCAAGCTGCCCAAAAAGAAGCAGTGGAAAGG